>REGL01000090.1:27870-47912 GCA_004194395.1 Aurelia aurita complex sp. Pacific | reverse complement strand
TCGGTACTTGAGAGTACTTAGAAAATTTCAGTTGTCCACAACCAGGGGATTGTCCTGCCTAATTTTATCTGCGGCAGTTGCAGCCCAACATCCCTACCGGTGGACCAGCTTGCCCAGAAAATGTAGTCCCTTTCATCGGTCCACTCCATGTGCAGTTGAATTCTAGAGTGTGTTTGCCTACTTAACATCCAGCTTTTCAAAGCAGCATACTCCTGGATCTTTGGGAAGCGAAAACAGTTAGCCAGCAAGCCAAGGGCTTGGAGAATATCTGTCCTGGAGGAGATTCTCTATGGGGGGTGGACATTGGTCAGAGATCAAGTGATTGTTGCCTTCGCTAGGTGCAAAGATGTTCAATATCTCATCCTTCTTAACATCCTCGACAATTACCTCCCAGCAGTGCTTTCTGTTTATTCGATCATTTTCAAGAGTGGAAATACCAGGCAATATGATGATGTCCTCTTGAGGTTGTGGGTGATGTTCTTCAGCTATAAAAGACATCATTATAACAAGGCACCACTGGTCTGGCTTAGTAATTTCTTGTTCTGGCAGAATCAAAACCATCCTCTCTTCCATGCACTCATGCAGCATCTAAATGCCTTTGATGAGTACCCAGTTGAGAACTTTCATTCTGTCTTAAGAGCTCAGACCAATGAGAGTGATAGTGGCAAACTTCTTCGCCAGAAAGCCAGATCTTTGGATGGAAATAAAGCATCAGCTTCCTGCTTTGCATCTGTTTTTGAGCCACCAAGAAAGTTCACATTCAAGCGTGACAAGCTGGAAGACCTAAAGCTTAGTGCAGCACAGTTCATCTGCAGCACATTGGCAAAAATCAAGGACAACCCAGGCAGTGCAGTCAAGGCTCCCAGACCAAAAGGAAAGCAAAAAAGTATGACCTATTGGAAATTGCCACATCTCTATGGAGAAGACGCTGTTGGATCAAAGGTCCTATCTCTTGGATTTCAGTTCAATGGAATGGAGCCAGATCCAATGAAGTTTGTATAGAAATGCAAAACCATGTGCAATGCACATTGTTTTGTGTCATTCTTTAGAAACATCTTCCAAAAGGAGAGGCAATAATGAATATTTTGATTACATACCAAATTTATCCTTTGGTAAGAAATGATATATGAAATTACTAAAATGAGATGAAAAATTGCCCTGCTTTGAAAGAGGTTCCTTTTTAGGGATAATAATACGTAAGCTCTTTGAAAACTTTACACATGATATTTTGATGCATATGCATTCAAATGCTGAATTTTAATTGAAACAGCAACCTCTCCCATTTGATGCGGAATAGTTTCTCCTTAAACCAGACAATTCTACTCATCAATGAAAATGGTAAAACAATGTTATTTTAGAAAAAACTGATCCATCAAGCTGTTTAATTGCACCTTTTGATGTTGTTTTATCCTCCAAAACATGCTAAATTATTTTAACATTTGGCTGAAAAGTTTTATTTTTCAAACTTTCCATAACAACCAAATGGTTATATTATTGCCATAAATTGCTTGCAATATTGACAAGCTAATGAACGAAGAACTAACATTTTTTCATTACCTTTCAGAAAATGTGACCTTCCAAGCCGCAATCAAGACTCTAACTGCGTGAAGATTCTCCAAGGATGTGGACATTCCTTCCATGTGTCATGCTTTCCTTCTGGAATGGGAATCTGCTGTATCTGCAAAGTTGAACTGACAAATGCAATGAAAACCTTGTCTGCCACAGCATCAGAGTCCATCTTGAATCCCGAGCAAGGCAAGCACTCAGACACTGACAAAGATAATGATGATGATGAAGAAGAAGAAGATGATCTGAATGCTGACCCAGAAGAACCTGACAGAGATGAAGCAACAGTTGCTGGCAAAATTATGAAGTTGCATCAAGGGATTTTCAGCTGGGGAATGATTGCTGGTCCATGCTTTCCTCAGGATGACGTATTTTTGAGTTGAAATGGTTTTTTTAAAAACCACCACAACTGCCAGGAAACTGGCCGATATGATATGTTCTCATACAGTTCAATACTTTAAAGGCTTGACTGACTGCAAGTTAGTCAAAGTTCACTCAAGCTTGCAAGGGTAAACTTGCTTTCTTACAACACAAGCAACAAGAAATGAATTTGAGCACAATATATTGTGACCTGAAGTCTTATTATGAAGAAGAATGAATTTCAAAATAGTTTTGGTATGGCCATGAAATATCCATCTGCAAATTATCAGTTGCAAATGAAAGAAACACCTTGAAGGGGGTAAAGGGGATTAAGTGTCAGGCTTAATTTGCAGTGCCTGGGCAAGTCCAGATTATCATTATTAAAATATGTTCCATAAATTGTCATGAGAAGTTTTAAAAAATCTAATGAGAAAGAATATACTTCAAACTTAATGATTTTATTACTGTATGTAACAGCATCATGAAATAATGCACAATTTACTGACTCTAAATGGTCTGAATATCAAACTTTGATGTGAGTGGCAAAGACAGTTTCTCTCCACGAGGTTTATGGCTTAGCTTAGGCCTTGTTCAAACCAAGCAGGCCAAGCAAGTTATTTGTACGATATTTTCTCTCCGAGTCGATCATGGTGGGCACTGGGCAGATCGCTACCATAGAAGGAGGACAGGCCACACAATTTACTGTCCTCTACGGTAGAAAACAACATCTCCAAATGAAGTAGGGCATAATCGGACGAGAGTGGCCTAAAAAGCCAAAGACATACCTGGTCTTAGCGTTTCATTCACATTGATTGAGATAAATTCCCATCGAAGCGTTCAACATGAATCAAACCAACCATCAAAATACCAAATGTTTGAATAGCGATGTCATTCCACACAATTTCGCCCGTTTTCGCTAAGAATCTCTTTCCCATAACGTTTGCAAAAGTGTCTTGAGTTGATATTTGACTGCAATTGTTTTCAAAATGCCACAATTCTGCCATTTGTTGCGATCGCAAGGCCATACCGAAAACACTTCTGGTCCAAGGCATGGAGAATCTTCTCCAATTGCAATTTGGATGAAAATCGATTTGTACGACCGTGCAATGATTGTTTTCGAAGAGTGGTCAAAACGGCCGAAAACGGCCTAAGTTTTGCTGCGAAATGCGGAAGTGAACACAACGACGGCACCTGCTTGGTCAATAATAGGAGAAGATGCGATCTGATCAGAGCGTGCGTCAGAACCCCACGGGAGCTTTGGACAAAAGAAAAGATTTGACGGCAATGCTCCTTAACGTGATAGCTAACCATTTGTTTTCATCTTGTAAGCCTTTCTGATATTCTACGAACCATGTGACTGGGATGAAATGCGATATTTTGTCCACAACTTCGCCCACTGCGACCCCAGTTCAGTCAGTCCAATAGTATATCGTGTATAAATAAATAAGTATCATATCATCAGTCCAGTGCATCGTGGAGAGGATTCCCTCGTATCCACGATCTTCCATAAAAGCTCTGTGAAAAAGTCTATTCAAAAGGTGACTGTTACTTTGCTCCTCCATGAGAAAGACGATGAAATTATGGGATAACGACCGTGCTATTAACACTAGTAATACAAAACATGGTACTTTAGGAAGAAATTTATCATTTGCGATTCTACATTTCGAGTTTTAAACAGCATAAAAGCTTCACAGAGGACATAAAGGCTGCTAAATGTTGGAAAAATAAATTGTTTGACGTCGATACATACCTCTCGCATCGTAGACCCCATCTGTGCTGGTGAATTGGTAACATGCACGCCTGCTTCTTTCAGAGCATCGATCTAAAACGTAAAGTTCAGTTATCAAAATTCGATTTTATATCGAAGAGTGTAAATGGACTTTTCTTGAATAACAAGTTACAAAAAGCAATGGCCTAGGGCCTGTTTACATGAGGAAACTATCCCACCACAACAACCATTTATACGTGCGATGTGCGTCTGGAAAATGTAATCTCTAGGTTGGAAAATGACTCCAAAATTATAATCGAATGTTTCGCAAACAATTACATAAAACTCAACGAAGATGAATACCACTTAATGATTTTTTTCTTTCTTTTATTCCATCTAAAAATTTACATGACACATTACCAATTACACTACTTAAACTACTTTACAATACTACGATTACGATACCAAGAGGAGCAAAATACACATGACAACCCAGAGGCCATAAAAACAAAGACAACAATGAAAGACATTGAAAGTTACATTTATATAAATAGTCCGGTAGCAGAAGAGGGGGGGAGAGGGGGTTGTACCACCTAGCGTGGTAATTCATCAGACCAAATGATATTGGTCAATTTTTGGGCGTAGAATTCAAATTTCAATGTTCTTCTTATGGGAGAGAGGCCGTTTTTGAGATAAGGGGATGAATGCCCCCAGAATTGAAAGAATATGTGTTATTGTTAAAACTTTCGNAATTCTCCAAAAAGAGATACATATCTTGAAACATTTGAAACCTCATCAGGTTAATGAGGATCAAATGATAGTAAACTTTTAAGTCAAACACACTCTATCATTGAAATGTTACATTTATATAAATAGTCCGGTAGCAGAAGAGGGGGGGAGAGGGGGTTGTACCACCTAGCGTGGTAATTCATCAGACCAAATGATATTGGTCAATTTTTGGGCGTAGAATTCAAATTTCAATGTTCTTCTTATGGGAGAGAGGCCGTTTTTGAGATAAGGGGATGGAGAGAGGCCGTTTTTGAGATAAGGGGATGAATGCCCCCAGAATTGAAAGAATATGTGTTATTGTTAAAACTGTCGATAAACCCCTTTAAAAGTATACTTTTAGTTGTAGAACACTGATAATGGCCCCATTAAGCACATAAAAAGGTGTTGTTGAGGTTTCGGATCATTCTGGGGGTAGCCCTGCCACCAAATGGGGCAATAAAAGCAAGATGATTCCAAATTCATTAGAAGTACTTCACCATATCAATTCTGGGGTTTAGAACCTGAATATCGATGTTATTTTGATGGGGGAGGAACTTTTTTTGAAATAAAGGGGCAAATGCCCCATAAATAGGGGTCAAATGTCTTGTTGTCAAACCTGTTTGGTAACCTTGGTGTTTGCAATTCTAAATAAATTTTAAATCTTTCAGCAATTTTAATCCTAAGAAGTTATTTTGAGGGGAAAGGGGAACTTTTTGAGATATAGGGCCAAATGCCTCCAACATAGAGGTGAAATGTGTTGTTCTCAAACCACTCGAAGCATAAAACTCTTGATCTTCAGCTACGGAGCATGGAATTTGGCATATCAGCAAATTCATGAATAGCTTAATCTATGTTTCAGGTTGTTATCTAATCCAATGAAATTGCGTGAATCTATTCATGATGCTTGTCACGAACAAACAGTGGTAGTGGGCCTCTGTTTGCACTGTCGGATTCATTATTGTGACTGGCATCTTTCGAATGGACTTTTAAGTTTGGAATCCAAATTCAGATCAAAACAAAACTTCCTGAATTGTCAAATTCTGATGCGATTGCCGATTGGTGAGCAATAGATTCGAATGCAAAATCCGAAATCCAAAGGAACTGGAAATGGGCCTAAACATCTAAACTTAAGATATTATCAGTATTCTCGACCATCTCTTCCATTGCTGACATCAATCAGCAGCTCTGCTATCTCTTCGTGACTATAGGGCTGTCCAACATTTAGATGGGCTTATCATAGATATTGCGCAAATATAATGGCTTCATTGCGTTAAAGTGAACATGACGCGAAAATTTTTATTGTCTTCTATTATGCAGTAAACATCGCTGATCATCATGGTGTATTTCATTTTTGAATTTGGACTTTTATTTCTTCAGAAAATTGGGTTGAATAGCACCCACTTTGCTTCGAAAAGTGGCGGCAACTCTGCGCGGTCAGACCGTTGAGTGCCTGTGACGTAAAGTGTTTGGGTAAAGACAATACCTTGCAATGTTTTACACAGGAAACCACGATAAAACCATGGATAGCGGTCAAGTTCGGCTTGTTCATTCGCCCTTTTCATCGAATAAGACCAAGGAATTTACTCCTGGTGTATTGAATACTTAAAGAACTAAATTTACAATATTATTAAACAGTTTTTTCTCTCATCAATGTGATAAAAAGGCCATGTGCAAAGTTGTAACGACGGCACAAAATCATGTCTCGCAGCAAATTTATATAATAACTATCCCACACGCAGCCAGCCCCATGTTTTGAAATAACAATTAATCGTCTGTGTTGTCAAAATTTTCGACATTTGTTGCTTTTTATAAAGGGATCAATTTTGCTACTTCACGGGACGAAGACCTTCAATGGCGAACGAAGATTGGCCACAATTTTAGAGGCGGTTCTCACTTCTAATACCTACCAAAAGTGTGATCAAACGGATCTTAGCCTAGATCTGCAATCAGGCTTGCCTTTGTATAGGCTGATAGCATCAGGAACAAAATTGAAACTTACCAAAAGAAGGTGTTGTCCTCCATTCCTCATAAAACTTTGACAAATACAGAATAACTGTATTGCTGTAATAAAGCATGGCCTAATCGGGCCTGTAATTGCGTCTTTGAAAAACTAACGCAGTAGGTTAGTCACAACATCATGTTGAATTCTGTTCCTCCCTTCGTCCTACAACCAAGATCCTTATAGAAATCTGTGAATTTGAGGACTTGAAATCTCTGAAACCAATTGACTGTCTGTTTATGATTAGCTTGAAATCAGGCTCTCCAAACAATCTCCAAACACTGATCTCAGGCTAGTTTACGATTTGACTGAAAGAAATCCTTTCATGAGGAACAACAACCAATGATTTGTGATAAACGGATTAAATTGGTCTATTGTATTTGACTATTTCTAAACAGCAGTGTCTTCATCCTGATAGCAAGATCCAATATACCTGTGTCTGAATATGAAACCCTCCCGGTTTCATCAAAGAAACTTAATTGAGTGCTAACCTGTCATTTCATAGAATTTAGGTGCACAACAGTCCCTAATTGATTGCCAAGATATATTGTGACAATGTAAATGCCGAGGTATTCGAAGAATATGGGTGTAAATATTTTCTATTGGGCTTCTTCCAAACCCTTTGACGACCGTATAGTTTCTTATAGATCCTTGATGTCCTTGAATCCACTGAAACACTTTACGTCACAAGTCAAAACTCGACCCAGATCTCCCGGACACTTTTTTGAGCAGAAAGTTGATTTTTAAATGGCTGTATCTAAAAAACGGTTTAGTTTTGGAAAGTTTAATGTTGGAATTCGAAATCAGCACACTCGAATTGGCGTTTTTCATCAATAAAATTGTTCGCGTCAATATTCACTTTAATATTGCTTGAATGGCGCCTGAAATGAAACAACCTTTGTCAGAGCTGCAGCATACCTAAGCCCCCGACTCCTATGCCAGTGTATCTGTTCTGGATACACCTCCTCTGTCTAATTTTAACGCCAGGTCTCGGAATCAACCTGATTGGCCTGGATCATCCAGCGATAAGGACTTGATGCATTTCGTCAACATTTTTGCAACAAAGTTTGCTGTCTGGAATGGTGGAGGGAAAGACTCATTCAATTTAGATTAGTTTCTATTAGAAGCTATAATGAAATTGAATTAAAACAAGATGACAAACAAACAAACAAACAAACAAACAAACAAACAAACAAACAAACGACAGATACTGAAATTTTCATATTCCTTATATTTTCTAGAAGATACGTCTTCGTAACATTGACTAATGAAACATTTGTCAACTAATACTCGGTTCATCTAAAACCGATAGGCAGATGGCTTACAAACCTGCATCAGATCAAGTTTCCTTTCGACGCACAGTAGAAACTCCGCTGTCTGTTGGATTATCGCTTGCAATCCACAAGCAAACTCGAAGAAAGAGGCTAGTCGAGCTGGCATCACATTTAGGATTAAGTATGCCATACAGCGAAACAATCAAAAATGAGAATAGGATGGTAACGGCAGTGAAGAAGCGAACGGTGCAATCTGGTGGCTATTGCCTGCAATTATTTGTGAACAAGGACAGGTCGCACTTTTTTTGCCGCCGACAACATAGATTTTTTGGAACATACACCGGATGGCCAAAACACTCTTCATGGAACCATCCTGGTAATCAATCAACAAGAAGATGATGATGCACCAGCTGTCAATGAGCCTTTGAGAGTATGAAGGAAAGAAAGTGCAATTGAAGTCGACGTAGCGGAAATGAAAGCCCCGAAAGCAGCTCCAAAGCCTGTAACGTTCGAAAATGTTGAAGTCGGCAAGATTACTGGAGATTTAACTCACGCTCAGTCGCAAGATTTGGTTTGGTTCGCTGCTTGCTATAGTCACCAAAAAGAAAATCAGAGAGAAAGAGAATATTCAACAACGAGGTAATGATTTGCAAATTTCAAAGAAAACAGATGTAATGCTAACATGGGCAGCAACCAATTCAATTCCGCAGGAACTTCGAAAAAAGGAATCAGAAAAGAAAAGGAAAACGTGCACTGGAATTGTTGCCCCTCTAAGTAGAAGACCGCCGACAGATATTGACAGTCCTTTCACAACGCTTTGTATGGCACAAGGAATATCAGCACAAGTCGTAGGACCACAAAGAAAAACTATCATAACGCTTGACCTTGACCTGTACGAAAGGGCGGTGAAACTACAAGAAGTAGCAGCAAATTCTAATTGGTTTCTTAGAGCTGGAGAGCTACGTGCTTGTTTTGCTTCCATGCATGCTATCGGCAAATATATAGAGGGGAGTGGTCTTGATTCGATAGGCATTGAAACTGGACTGTATGCCCCGGCTACAATTCGTCAAATTCTTTCAGGCAAGCAGTACAAAAGAGGGCTTGAATTCCAAATTACAAACGCATTGGCATGCTACGAGCTGATCTTTGAGGCATTGGATCTTGCTGAAAATGTCAGTGACAAATGTCTTCTCCTCTGACATGTAAAACTGACGATTTAATTTTAGCAGCTGGCAAATCGCTATTTGAAAAGGGTGGCTCCGCAAAAGCCACCTACATAAGTGAGAAAATGAGATCTCTTGCGAGATTGCTCATTGAGCTTCGGAAGATTTCTGGGGAAGAGAGTGCTACTCTGACCGATGCCATTTCACCAGCAAAATTCGACTTGGTCATAATAGCTACGA
Organism: Aurelia aurita complex sp. Pacific; assembly: GCA_004194395.1. NCBI lineage: Eukaryota > Metazoa > Cnidaria > Scyphozoa > Semaeostomeae > Ulmaridae > Aurelia > Aurelia aurita complex sp. Pacific. Next base: position 38,834 of record REGL01000090.1, on the reverse strand, counting down.
GAAATTTGTGCAGCCATATTGTTGACGCTCGTAATGACCACCTGCCATCATTCCACAGGCCATCTCTTGCTTTGCAGTTGGGGCATAACCTTAGAAGAAGTGCTGCAATACTTCGTGGTATTGCGCTTAGGAAGCGGGATACTAACTTAAAAGGAGACGTGGAAGCCTTTTTAGAACTGATTAACGCGGAGTGGGAAAATAAAATATCTTCAGCTGCAATGAGAACGCTAGCGGACAATCAATTTAGGAAAACCCCCATATTACCAGTGACATCAGACTTAGTGAAGCTGCGGGAATACCTGCTTTCAGAGGTTCCTAAGTTGACACAAATGGTCAGGAGATCTCCAACATTATCCACGTGGAGAGCTCTAGCAGAGCTAACTGCTGCCAGAATTCTCCTGTTTAACAAAAGACGAGGCAACGAGGGAACCAAGCTGGAGATCAAGCAATTTCAAGAACGCCCTTCATGGACGGAGATTGGCATGGAGGAAATGACTCGTTCATTAAAGCCGCTTGAGTTGGAACTTTGCAAAAGGTAATTAATTTCTTATCTGGTGCAAGAAATCTTGGAAAAAATTTGTTGTTTTGTTAGGAATTTTTGAATGTCTATGTGGAAGATCCATATTTGGTAAATATAAACAAATACTACTGAAAGGATGATCAAATCTCGTGTGTATCTCTGCTATGCATCATTGACCTTGGTTATTGTTCTGTTATGATTATCAGAGAGCTAATTGAGATCACTGGAATGCCTCTCTTTGAAATGAGAATGCAAGTTTGTTGCGCATGAACATGAATCTCTCGATGCTAGAGGTTTACAGTGGAGAAGAGCTGTAGTTCTCTCAAGATAATGGCAGCACCTTAACGGGTACAGTGATTTGATCTATGCTTCCAGTAAAACTCTTACTATTTCACACCAATACAACTGATTTGCACTTGATGTCAGGCCTAACTTAGCATCTTAACTTCATGACACGTGGGTAATGAATATAATTTAGCTGATGAAACAGCGTTTAAGATTTGTCCTTCCATAGTCCGAGAACCGTCCCGATTTGTGTTGACTATTGTTGTGACGCCAACATCGGCAATATGCTTCAATCGGTTCCACACCAAAATAGATCAAAACTGTTTTATTTTTATTTTTGAATATCTAAAAGGAGTTCAATTGCAATGTCATATGTAGTAGTTGTTTAGATAAAAAGATTTTGTTTTCTCTTCCCTCTCTTCCCAAAAGTATTTTATATTCATGATAGTTCCGATCTGTGTCCAAAACACAAAACACAATATTTTATTCATTTGCTAAGTTTCAACACAGCTGGGCATAAAATCCTCACTTAATGATTACAGAGAATATTCTCTGACTTCGTTGAATGGGAGGCCATAACATAATTTTTGTTGTGATGTACCTATGCAAATGTGTTTTATTTTCTACATTGTCTTACAGTCAAAGCAGGAGAAGCGTACCATGTAAATTCGAAAATTATTTGAAAAGGATTTTCATAATTGGGATACTATTCCAATCTTGCTTCTATTTGCTTCAGTTTCATTCAAATATTGCTTCCGTTAGGCAAAGCATACTGGCTTACAACAAAGTTCTTTCCCCTGAACGCCAAAAGAATTTTCAAGGAACATTCAAGGAATTTTTCATACAAAGGAGACAGAATCAGTTAAACTATGATTCTATTTTGAATATTGAAAACAAAGGTAGTAAGCTCTTTAGCGCTTTGATTGTAAGGCCGAGATGTATTCTTACCAATGAATCACTTCATTTTTAGATTGGACCTCGTGTACATTAAAGGTAAAAGGGGAAGGAAAGTCCCTATCTTAATGACTAAAGAGATCGTAAAATCAATTGAAGCTTTGATCGCTAGCAGAGATTCTGTTGGTGTGTCTGATGAAAACAAGTATGTATTTGCAGCTCCGACCCGAGGCTCAGCCAAACATTTACGAGGTCCGGACTGTCTGAATACAGCAGTAAGTAAAGTGGATTTGGAGAACCCCAATGCCGTGAAAAGCACCAAACTGAGAAAATATGTTGCTACAGTTTCTCAAATCATTGATCTAAGCGAATCAGAGCTTGAGTGGCTCGCAAGGCACATGGGCCATGATCTATCAGTGCACAGAGAGTACTATCGCCTGCACGACCACACACTGGAACTTTCAAAAGTTAGCAGGCTTCTCATGGCAGTAGATGAAGGGAATGCAGCAAAATTTCAAGGGAAAAAGCTGAGTGAAATTACTGTTGATGGTAAGTATGTCTTTAATGAAAAATTGCTTTATCCCCATTGGAAAATATTGAGTGGTGGCACACTGTCGGTATTCAGAAGAGTGCTCNTAGAAAATAAAATGCTTTTGCATAGGCTCAGCCAAATATTTACGGGATCCGGACAGTCAGAATACAGCAGTAAGTAAAGTGGATTTGGAGAACCCCAATGCCGTGAAAAGCACCAAACTGAGAAAATATGTTGCTACAGTTTCTCAAATCATTGATCTAAGCGAATCAGAGCTTGAGTGGCTCGCAAGGCACATGGGCCATGATCTATCAGTGCACAGAGAGTACTATCGCCTGCACGACCACACACTGGAACTTTCAAAAGTTAGCAGGCTTCTCATGGCAGTAGATGAAGGGAATGCAGCAAAATTTCAAGGGAAAAAGCTGAGTGAAATTACTGTTGATGGTAAGTATGTCTTTAATGAAAAATTGCTTTATCCCCATTGGAAAATATTGAGTGGTGGCACACTGTCGGTATTCAGAAGAGTGCTCGATATTTAGATCAGCCTGTATGATACAAATCCTGTAAATTTTTTGGGTTTTTTCAATGAAGTCAAAGTTGTTTGTTCTATTTAGTTGCAGTGCTTTACCAAAATTAAATGAATTTTGAGGAAGGTCAGCAGACTTTGTTTGTGCTTTTGCAAATTTTGCGGAAATCTTCAAGTGGCAGAAGTATTGTAAATTGCAGCAGAAACCGGTAGCAAATACCTTTCGATAAAACTATTTAAAGTTTTTGAAAGATATGTTATGTTGTTAAGAAATGTAAACTGATTTTGCAGAATTTTTCCAATCACCTTTCAAAAGCATTAGAGTAGAAGTCATATCTTTGCAAGACTTTAACATTAATCGTGTAAAATATTATTGCATCATTCTTTTGAAAAATTTCCCCGAGGAAAATCTTTGATAGCATTTGCATTTTCAGAATTACAGTGTCTTAATGCTGTAAATAGAGGACGTTTCTGAAAGTTTGTTAAACAATAAAAGCACCATAAATTCGAAACTGATTGAGGACCATTAATATGACTAATACAAGAAATGTTCAAGTTTTGGAGGTCTACAGGATGGTAGCATGCCAAAGTCTACAATTGTTATGGTTTATGGTTTAGTAACTTGATGAGTTTCGACTTCAAAATTTACAGAACATTTGAGAACGCTGTAACTCTCAAAATAACAATGATTGCAAAATGCTCTCTCTGACATTACAGAAAATTACCTCTCAAGTTTTCTTCAAGCAATTAATTTGAGAAAATAGAGCAATAACACTTTACACAATTAGTTTTCAAGATTTGATATCTATGTTCCTTGCGAATGCTTCACAGATCAACGTTTGTATGTAAATTGACTGATTTAGACTGACATTTGAACTGATGTTGGCCAATTTCCTGCGTTGAGTTCACCATTTATGTGCCAATCTTTGAGGCTAGCACATTTTGAAAGCTAGAGAAGATTTTGTTTTAAGGATTGTCATTTAAATTCTACGGTCCCCGAGTAGGTATTTCTTGATTTTAAAGCTTGTTTAAATAATATAAAGTTTCTCCCCTTTAGAAATTGTGTGCGTTAATTTATTTTGGAAACTCAGGATTTGTCGGACATGAAATATCATTTAAAAGGAGGATATCGATCTAAATTAAGCCTGGTTGCCAGCTCATACTATGACATTGATTTGTGTGCTCAATAACCTTGCGTAAGGTGACTCAGGAAAATCGCGCAAAGTTCACCACATGACTACCAATTTATGCTTTTTCTAGTTATCTCTCTCATAGTTATTTCTAATCTCTACATTTGAATGCACTTGTTTGATTTTGACATATTGGATATACAGTACAGTTTCTCAATAAACCAACAAATCATCAACCAAAACCGTTAATGATGATTGTTTCTTATTGCTCAACTTATTTTGATATTTCTGATAAATTGATTTCTTGGTTGCTATCAAAATGCTATTGATGTTTCGATTTCATAACTTAGTTTTTTGTTTCTCAGAACTTGCTCTAGATGATGCAGAAAGTGAAGCTGAACCTGAAGCTGAAGCTGAAGCTGAAGCTGAAGTTGAAGCTGAAGCTGAAGAAGGAGCCAAGCCACAGTTGCCAGTGGCCAGAGACAACTCATTTGTTGTTTTATCGAAAGGTTTGTTGAATAACATAATTGCTATGCAGCAACGTTGCACTGTTTGCATGCACAGGCACAATGATGCGGAGTATGGAATGAATAAGAAAACAAGATATATTGAAGGTTGAGTGTTAATTAGAATCTCCGTGAGGCGGAGATTCTAAGGTACATAAAAAAGTGGAAAAGTTTCGACATTGGATCATCGGGTTTCGAGAAATGAATTTTGAAATTTAGAAAGAAATCATTTTCTTCTTTACATTGAAGCTTCCGGTGAAATTTGGCACTGTAAGGGTAACTTTGAAATGTAGCAAATCCCCTTAGAATGGTCAGATTTCCATATACTTTATTTCAACCGAGATCCTAACGTGGTTAAAAATTTTGCGTTAAAATTATGAAGCTTGGGTAACAGGACGCAAACAAATTTCCAACAAGTTTTCGGAAATTTCATTACCAACAAAATTTATAGAAGCAACACAAGATTTTAGTATTGTTTCAGGTATTTAGGTTCATGAATATTGAAAGTATAATGACCCACAATTATTCCTGCTAAATGGGTGGTTCCAATTGATTGCTTAGTTTTTTCACAACATGCTATCAAAACTTTGTTGTGAATGTCCTCCATGACCCATTACAAGACATATACTGCAGGGCTGTTGGAAGCAGCTGCTGATTAGGGCATGGTTCTTAAGGCAACAGAAAACAATACATGCCATTAATACTATGCGCATACTAACCGGTTTTGTGTTGTACAGGAAAATATAAAGCCCGAGGTCTTAAAAGTACAGACCGAGCTTGCGAGGTCTGTGCAATTAGACCGAGGGCTTTATATTTTCTTGTACAACTACAAAACCGGTTAGTATGAGTTTTATTACCTGATAGCTTCTAATTTTGACTTATATCATTTAGTCAAACTCATTTTGTTACTGTTATGTCGTTTGAGTTCATTGTGAATCTCACAGGCCTAAATTAGTTGCTGTGATGACAAAAACGCGTCTTTGTATCGTATTGTACAAGGCTACGGGAAAACCGCGGGAAATGTGCGATAAGCCAATGGGATTGGCGGGATTCTTGTATTGCCTCGTTTTTGAGGCGTCAGTCAGGTAATAATTGTGATATATCACCTTTCTTTTGGAAATTATTGGGGGTGGGATTGAGCCCCCTATCTCCCGCTTCTTACGAGCCTGCATATACAAATGTGATGGTGACTAAAACCAAGTTATTTTATGGAACCTTAATACCAAATGGTTTTACTTGCAGAAAAATCATATCAATCCAGTTTAGATACTCAGTAGTGACTGTAGAAACATTTTAAAGTTTGGAAACACCTCTGCTATTTTTCTTAACTTTTGCAGATCCTGCTAGAGGACGAGAGAAGAATAAACCTGGAACAGGCAACCATAAAATTCCTTGGAAGACTGCCGAGGTGAAAGCCGTAATGAAATTCTTCCTGGGAACAATAAAAAGACAGACAGTGCCCGGAAAGCAGGACTGTCTCCAATGCATCAATGACCATCCAATATTGGCCAATAGAAACTGGAAAAACGTAAAAGATTACGTGCGAAACCAAATTACTAAAACAAAAAGGCTTGGTGCCAAGTGACCAAAAGGTATGTACCATCATTGTGAGGTCGTTACTAGATGCCATAAAGTTCCCCCTGAACGATCCAATCAACTATTTATTAATTAAGAACAATTATTTGGAAGAGCACAACCAACTTTAACGTTGGAAATTCAGGGCATTAGTTGATTGATTGCAAGCCTGTTGGAATAGAAGAACCTGATTTGTTTTTTTTTCAATTTTGTTCCTTTTGCAAGAGCCCCATAGTGTCTGTTAGAGATGGATTTTTCGATCCATCTCCCTCGTTACTGAGATTACCTTGAGCCAGTTTTTGATCAACCATTTACCTGCTTAGCAAATGGATCGAGCATTTGATCCAAGTTTAAGAAGAGAACGAATTGAATTNGAATAGAAGAACCTGATTTGTTTTTTTTTCAATTTTGTTCCTTTTGCAAGAGCCCCATAGTGTCTGTTAGAGATGGATTTTTCGATCCATCTCCCTCGTTACTGAGATTACCTTGAGCCAGTTTTTGATCAACCATTTACCTGCTTAGCAAATGGATCGAGCATTTGATCCAAGTTTAAGAAGAGAACGAATTGAATTGGTTTCCGGTCCTTGAAATGGCCGCATAACAACTGACACATTTGGGCAGGCAGTCACATTCAACACCATTTTTGTCGGCTGGTATCCAGATACTTTCGTTACGGGGTGTTTACTGGAAAGTTTTATTTCATTCACCATATGGCTTTTTTTCTCGATGTTTTCATTCATCATTGGCCATTTTTTATGTAGTTGTTATATGGGTTTTTATGTAGCATCAGAACACATTTGGCTTTAAGTATTTATTGTGAACTTTAAGTTTAGGAACATATCAGACTTATTGTGTTTAGGTTAATTACCTAATAACGTTTCAAAGCTATTTTCTGAACAATAGATACTGTGCTGTCATTGCTATGCCCAATCAGAATTTGTTAACCTCTTTTGTGACTGTCGTTAGTTGCTATCTGGAAGTGTTTCCTCGTAAATTGTTTTGCTAATCTGAGCAAACTCCTCTCATAGTTCCCTTTCAGGAGTTGGTCAGCACTACCAAGACTATTTCGATGGAATCAACCAGCTTTTACTCAATTTAAAAAGGATTATTATAATTATTCCAAGAGATCAGATCTATAAAAGCCCCTATGAGTTTAGATTCCACTGTTAAAAATATCTTGATTCATTAATTTATGACTATGATTTGATAAATCATCATCATATTTATCATAGATTCTCATATTTCCTATACTGAATTAATGAATATCTGTGGTAAACCTCAGCGATGTCATTTGACAGTCACAATTTGGTGTGCATTGATTGTTTGAGACAGACAAACAATTATACAGATTCCATTGTGAAGCTATTGAGCAAGAATATTGTGCTGCTATGCATCAATTTATCTGGTATTTGAAAGTGCTTTTTGTAGTATACTTCCAAACCACAACATCTGAAAAAGAACCAAATTTGCAAATTTTAAAACCAATCTCCAGATCAGCTATACCAGGGAAAATGCTGTGGGACTTTGTTGCACACACCGAAAAAGAAATTTTAACATCAGTGAGTAATTAAGTTTTGGTGATTATTCAAACTGTAGTACTTGTTGGGAACACCTAGTATCGAGAATTAACCAAAAGCCCTCATTTAATTTGTGATGATTTTGTTTTCTTTTTGGTTTTATTTTCACGAGGTTGAAAGGAGTTTTTCATACCATTTCAGCTATCAAATCGCAAAACAGTGTGGCAAAATGGTGATCGAATTTTAAGAATGAAGACAAAGGGAGGATTGATGTAATTTAGGATTGGCAGGCTCTTTTACCGTACAATGAGCGTCTTTATTTAATTAGTCGATCTACGTTTACAAATAGACTTTAGCTTTAAAATATGTCACTTGTACCAGGTGTGCCAAAAGACAATTCATGCATTTGAAAAATCGTATTACTTAAAATTACTGGATAGGTCTGATTTTACTTGATAGCAGAACGGGTGACATATTTTTATGATTTTTCTTGCATTTTTATGAGCAAAGAAAATTTGATCTTACGAAAATCTGTTTTTTGCCAAATTGCCGAAAACGGGCTGAAATACTTTATCAAATCAAGAGGAATCTTTCACGCAGAACACTTCATAACAGTATTTAATCTCCTTCACAAGTTGTAAGGAATTAATGTTTAGATAAGTGCCAAAGTTGTTTTCATCCCATGGCAAGAAAAGTGCCAACAACATCTGATACCTGTGGGAAAGGTAAACTTTTATCACTCGGTGTAGTTGTCTCTTCACGATTTGATCAAGTGTTTTTTGTCATTGTCAGGCTATTTTCGTAAAGTCAAAGTTAGTTGTATTCTATTAAGAAAACAAGAACGATCAGCAAATACTTTGGTCTTTCAACAAACGCTTGAAATTTTCGTATTTGACGCACTGAAAGCAAATAGTAGCCAATCATGTTCTAGATCCCAAGTTGAGTTTTCCCTGGAAATGGTTCTCCCTTTCGTTAATGATGCTTATGTCTAACAATGATCAAACTTCTTAGCTAAAGCTGAAACAATGGATTTTCAAAATCTGTTCTAGTTTAGTAACTGTAGACCTGTCAAGTTAGATAGTTTTTTGCTGCACCTGGTACTAATTGGCATGAAATTATTGCATGCACATTATTCAATACATTTGTATGACTTTTAATACCTTCGTCCGTTCATGTTTTGTTATTGACATTGCATGATTGATACTTGTTCTGTACAGGTTGCCCCAAAAAAATTGTGCCCCGTTTGCCTGAAGATTGCGACAAAGCGCAATAAGATTCTCGCCAAACTTTAGCATGATGTTGCTCCTCAGATATTCAATTAAAATTGCTACCATCCCCGTAAAATCCGTTGAGAAATGATGGAGCTATGAACTTCAGAAGACCAAATTTGCCGGATGACTGAAACCAGCGGTCGGCCATTTTGTCTTACTGTTTTGCAGATAGCTTCATGGGTTGAAAATGAAGGTCATAGCTCCATCCTTTCTCGACGGATTTTCATGGGGATGGAAGCAAACTTTAATTGAACATCTGAAGAGCACCGTCATGCAAAGTTTGGCGAGAATCTTTTGCTGTTTTCTCGCAATCTTTAGACAAAANTGTATGACTTTTAATACCTTCGTCCGTTCATGTTTTGTTATTGACATTGCATGATTGATACTTGTTCTGTACAGGTTGCCCCAAAAAAATTGTGCCCCGTTTGCCTGAAGATTGCGACAAAGCGCAATAAGATTCTCGCCAAACTTTAGCATGATGTTGCTCCTCAGATATTCAATTAAAATTGCTACCATCCCCGTAAAATCCGTTGAGAAATGATGGAGCTATGAACTTCAGAAGACCAAATTTGCCGGATGACTGAAACCAGCGGTCGGCCATTTTGTCTTACTGTTTTGCAGATAGCTTCATGGGTTGAAAATGAAGGTCATAGCTCCATCCTTTCTCGACGGATTTTCATGGGGATGGAAGCAAACTTTAATTGAACATCTGAAGAGCACCGTCATGCAAAGTTTGGCGAGAATCTTTTGCTGTTTTCTCGCAATCTTTAGACAAACGGGGCACAATTTGTATGGGACACCCTGTAGATGTAACTTTTTATAGATCTTGAAATTCATAATTTGGTCTTTATGCTATGCTCCTAGTTGCCATTGTTATGTTTAGTTTGTTTAAGATTTTATACATGTTGCATTGCAGTCTAACTTTAAATAATTATGCCATATTTGGTCAGCTGTGGCATGAATGTAGGGCAAAGAAGTTAGGTTCTTTCTTTTCTTCTTGCTTTGAATAGGTGATACAAAGGTAGCGATTAGGTAGCATATGGTAATTTATTTTACTTCTGATGTTTGATGGGTAACACATGTGAGGATTTATCCTTAAATTTATTTGTTTATTACTGTGGTAAAGATGGGAACCAAATCGTATGTAGCTCCATGGAATCTATTGGAATTATTTTCATTTATCTAGTGTTAACCAAAGATATGATTCAAAAAGGAAGAATGAGGATAAACAAGATCATGATTTGAGGATTTTATATTTGATATTTCCTGACCATTCCATCTTACAGACAAAACTAGTGACAAAGCCAGTGCTATCATATAGTCCAATGTTGACAGTCCATTTATTTTCCGATTAAAACATTATTTACGAACTTCTTGGACCTAAACCAAGATCAAGCTGATCGGATTGACAGAATGTTTCGGACTTTCATTGCTGAACTATACAATACCACTTGATTTATTACTAGATTCGTCTCTCATAATGGGAAACTCAGGGAATATCAAATAAAAAAAATTAAGAGTCATGATCTTATTTATCGACATTCTTGCTCTTTGGTTTATTGATTACCTCTTTCATAAAAGTACTTGGCTGTGCGATTTAACGCATAGATAGTGTTAACGAAACTTAAGTGGCACCTAAAATCTTATTTAGGAAAGCCTTTAGTCCTATTTCTATTGTTTTGTTACTGTTGATAAAATATTGAGATGCCTGAATACTTGTTCCTATGTCATTTGCTTTTACACTCTTCCAACACGATATCTTGAATGCTTGGTTCATCTACCATTTATTCAAGCAAGCCATTGCAAATATTATTCTTAATTGCAACTGAAATACATGACAAATTCTCTAAATCGTAAGATCAAATTGAAGAAAACTCTCAGCGGTCAGTTTGGGGTATTGAAGCTGTCGTTACTCTATCAAATCTTTAACAACGATGATAATCAAAATTGGTGTGTATACGAGGTCCCCATAGGTTCGTGTTTTAAAAATTAACATGAGGTTACACAGGTCCCCACTATGAAACACAGCTCGAATACATACGCATTGTGGGGACCCTCTGCAAATGAGATAAACATCTTGGAAAATCGTTTTTAAAGAAAAACAGCTAGGGACGTTGTGGGGTCCAACGGTATGTCCCCACAACTTCATCAGTCCCCATAACGCGGGTGTGTATAGGAATTTGAGTCCCCATAACGTCGTCATGT
>REGL01000090.1:0-12956 GCA_004194395.1 Aurelia aurita complex sp. Pacific | reverse complement strand
TGCATCGCTCAAAATCATGTGTGCCTTTAGCAACAAGGAAACCTTTATCGTTTGTGACATTTATGCTATAAATCAGCGAACGAGGAAAATTTTCGAAGAAAGATCCTTTACTTTGGCTTAGAATGCATCACGGACTTGGAGTTTTAAGTATAGGTGTAATCTAAAGAACAACGACTTCTTCACAGCCAAGCCTAGCAAAAGCGACTTGTTTTTAGTGTGTTTGTCCTCCAAGAAGGTTTTCCCTTATGATTGTAGTGTCAGCATTGTTAGCTTTTGGTAGAAGCGTATACCACCTTTGATGGATAATATTTTTAACCCATGTCTCCTCTATTTTTTGGGATTTATTCACAAGTGTCTATGATACATCATTGTTCACAATGGTAGAAGATTCCAATACAGCTGCCAATGAATTGAACCATGACTTGAAGTTGATAAGTCAGTGGGCTTACGCTTGGAGAATGTCCTTTAACCCTGATGCGCAGAAACAAGCTGTTGAATTAACATTTTCAACGAAGAAAATCGAAATTGACCATCCAGTGATTATTTTTAACAACGTACGTTCAAGAAAGCAAATGAACATAAAAATTTAGGAATTATCTTTGACTCAAAGCTTTCTTTCTCAGCTCATATCAAATCAGCGATCTCTAGAACAAGAAAGGGCATTGGTTTGCTGAAATATCTCCCCAAATATCTGCCAAGGCATACCCTAAACGAATTATATAAGCTCTATGTTCAACCCCGCCTAGACTATAAATACAAAAAGCTTAATTTTCTAAACGTTTCGGGCTTAACCCTTCATCAGTAGTAACGAGAAAAGCAAAGGAAATTTGAGACACCCTTTGCTAGATTAATTTGTTGAGAATGCAAAATCTCATTAGGATTTAAATTAAACTTATCTGGGGGGACAGGGAAGTTTTAGAAGGGGGAAGGTCCAATTTTCACGTTTTCAGATGTATAACACACAATTTTTGGATATTTGTATTCTTTTTGGCTAATAAATACTCCCCATCTAATGACGAATCGAACCATGTATAGTTTATATGTGTTATATTGCGGGCGTGACAATCAAGAGAGAAAACACCGTGAGTGGTCACTGAAGGGGTACAGTAAAGTTAAACCCCTTCTGGAGTGTCCGAAATTAAATAAAGACCCACGGTTGCTTAGAGCTTGTTTGCTTATCTTCGTTCATAAATCCATGTTAGATGACAGTTCCCGGACTAAGCGATGGAAACTGGAAACTTATAAGATATTGTGTGAGATATTAAGGGCATTGTCTCTTCACTCGCAATAGATCTTTTGGCTATTCTGAAAAGAATCAGGATCGAACGAAATTTGCTACATTTTGTAGAATTCTCCAATGTGCACAATCGTGATACGCCTGATTGATAAGCCTGCAGTGGGCTTTCGTGTGCTTAAGCTGCACGCCACTCCATCGAGCGTCGCGTATAAAAATTTACAAAAATAAAGCTCAATCCAGGCTCTTTTCTAGAATGGCTTAAAGGTCTATTTAAGCAAAACTGGAAGACTTAGGATTAACGTTCTTAGGGCTTCATGCCCTTTAGAAGAGACAAAATCAAGGCTTTGATTTATTTCGATGCACTTTCGGCTCACTATTTGTGATCGTCTCCGTCTCTATAGTCTAGAATAAATATATATAATTTAAAAATCTACCAACCTTGACTAACCGTTTTGTAGCATTTTCTGAGCATATTTATGTCTTTTGAAGATGGTTGGAAGAAATCTGGCACTCGAACATCAAAACATTGTTTACTGTCTCTGAAGAATTACAAACCTCCAATATCTTGGCACACCCAGAAGTATTATGCAGTTTGTTGAAAAGTACCGGGTGTCCCAAACAAAAGGTAACAGATTTGATGGGGACTAGCGATGAGAGTATAAGTCGAATCGATCCCAAATAAGTTTTGAAGTACTCTTCGATAGTTAACTTGAAGATTAATACCTCTTTTGTTGATATTGGCGCATCGAGAGTTGAAATATTGATCTTGAAAGCCAAAATTTGCGTCCATCTACAAACCAGAGCTTTTGAGTTTTGGCCTAAACTGCTAACGCGCTGGTTAGGGTAATCTCCTCAGCCAAAGACATTTTTGGACAAGGATCGGTCCATTGGGTACCCGTTTGAGAAGAACGTAAAAAAACTGAAAACTAACAAACAAATTAATGAATATAGTCACCAAGGAATATTTTTCTCCAGTCAAAATGCATTTACAAAAGTACACCAAGCCAAGCACGAATGAGCATTTTTTATGTTCCCTTGGGCATATACGATTGCTTGTTTCGTACTAATTTCGCGTGAGATGATGCAAAAAAACGTTTCATTCAAGCAATGAAGATTGCAAGATAGTCTATGTGTTAAAGCCTACGGGACTTATTTCGCTGATGAATAACTTTTCTCAGGCAGGTGTAATTTGAAATTTTTGTAGAATCAAGAAAGAGGTCTCTTCGGGGCAAAAATTCTTGAATCTGATTGTAAAGTTCAGAGTCAGATTTCAACTAAAATGTGTTCCTAAGCACGAGGTTTCTTGTTTTTACCTGGCTATGATTGAGGAGATTCCAATGTGCAGCGAGTTGACAGCTTAGGCCAAACCCCAAAAGCTCTGGTTTGCAGTAGGAGGCAAATCTAAACTTTCAAGATTAATATTCCAACTCTTGATGCTCCAATATCAACAAATAAGGTATCAATCTTCAAGTTAGCTATCTAAGAGTACTTCAAAACGTATCAGGGGTGGATTCAACTTAAATTCTTATCGCTAGCCCCAATCAAATCTGTTATCTTTTTTTGAGACACCCAGTAGGATTTAACAATGAAGTACAGCTAGGAGACAACTGGTCAAGGTTTTACCTGTCATAAGTCGTCGAAGTAGAAACGAACGTAATGATAGATAAAGTTTATACATCTAAAGGCTCACCTGATAAATCTCTAAAGAAGACATCGAATACCACAAACTTGTTCATCTACAATTAAAAGAAGACGATGAAGAGGTCGGAAGGGAGATTTCATCCAAGGTGAACGATCCAAAATGTGTCATTTACTTTTAAGCTAAGGCCCATCGTTGTCAGTTTTGTATTTTCCTGCAGAAAGGCATTTTACTCTAAAGTTCTTACCATGCACTTTCAATCAATGGTGTAAGATAGCAAAGTTTGTACTCTGCTACTTTCTTCCAATGCAAAAATTCACTTCTTTATTACTCAGGAATGGCTGCTTTTGGATAATTTAAATCCACGAAGAATAAAAAAGAAACTACTAGGCAGTTTCCAGCTCATTGATTCATCACTGCGTTGCAAAAATCACTTTCATGGCTAGAAGACATTTCTTGATATAAGAAATTTAAAGAAAACAATTATTTGATTCCAGTAAGCATCTTATCTCTGGAAAATTTGTCTTGATTATTTAGGTCTGATCAAGAAATAATATACTGAATCAAGAACACAATCCAAAAATGTTTTCTTCTTTTTCCAGACTGAAGTGATACTGCTAGTTATTATGAAAATAAGGATGCGAGAAGAAGGTATATGTATATGATAAGATGAATTTAGTTCTTTTCCAAGTGATTGCCAATAGATCGATTTCATACTCTTGAAACAGGAAAAGCTTTCTTGGTTCAAAAAAATCAACTTGGAATAACTTACAAGTGAGCGATGCAAAAAATGATCTAACCACTGACAATGCCGCACTTTCTGAATAACCTCATGTATCCTAATACTTCGGCGGCGATGCCCTACTTTTTCTTTACTCAGATGAAAAAGGCAGTGTCTATCAGGTAGCTTTCCAACGAGAGCACTAATTGTTCTATAAGTAGGGCATCTTAAATTAAATCTCACCCAGGAAGAATGCCATCACAGCGACCACTACCTTGTTGGGATGCAGGTTAGGATCTTTAATTAGCCCCTGCCTGGACCTTGAGACATTTTCAGAAACATTCGACGGTCTAAACAAATTATAGCTGAACCCTTTCAAAGCCACATAATTCGTTAGCTTACTCCCAAAATGAAGAAAGTCATAAATATTAAGGAAATGAAGCTTTCATGAGACACCCTGTATAAGACAGCATATGGCTCAAAACTCTAAAATCTTTAAGACGGTGTGTGTTAAATTCTTTTACATTTTTTCAACTGAATTGATTGAAAGGATCTCAGAATATTTTACTGTAAATCTACCGTAGAAATTGCTTCGTATTATAATTATTTTCAAAATAGTGCCGTTTTGAGTTATTTTCAAAAACTCACGGAACATTTTGAAGCAATATTATCATTGTTAATTCTAAGCAGATGGAGGAAAAATGGCAATAATATAGTGCCAAGCACAAATCTGTCACTCTTCTGGTTTCAGATTTATGAAATCTGGTGACGTAACACCTTCAAATATGATAAATGCTGCCATTTTGAAACTAGCTAAGATATCAAAAGATTTCCAGGGCATAGTACGCCAAATTTCTTTCAAGCCATTTAATCACAAAAATATGTCATAGAATTTTACACCCTCCTCTTCAAAGAATGGAGTCCTATATTGTATAAGAGGCAAGAAGTTCATAAAAATTCTAAATTACTCTGAAACAATCTAAGATTTGCATTAAATTTCGATTCCAAAGCTGAGCTCTTCCTTTCAAGGTAATGTTAAGGTTACTGTAACGGTTCAGGCGGTGATTAAGAAACTCCGTTTACTACGGCCGTTCGTCAAAATATACCAAACAAACTTATGCATCATTCGACGCAGAATTAAACGCAGAATATCTTAAAAATATATTCAGTTGATTCAATAAAATCACGAACGATTTATTCTAGATTTAAGGCAAAATCGACCACCCTTGCGAAAAAATCTTTGTGTACCCCAATGATAATCGTTGGACCACGACTATCTATTTACCAAAGACTTAAGGCCCTGAACAGCAAAACCGTGTCACGAATTTTTGATAAAAGGTATTGTCTTGAAAAAATACTATTTTAAATAAATGTGAATATCTGAAATGTCTTTTTTAACTTTCAGACCTTTGTAAAAATCAGACCAGTGGATCTATCACAAATCGCTGACACGGTTTCGTAGTTATATGCATTGTGACTCTGTGTGCAAAGTTTCAAGCAATTCGATTGGCCTGTTGGGTACACAAAGATTTTTTATTACCCACCAGTACTCCGGAATCCTGTTTCGGGAAATCCGGCTTTTATCAAAATGAAGCAAAAATTGCAGGAAAAACGATTATGCATGAAAGGTCAAGCAATAAAGCTTAAGCGGCCTTAGTAAAGCATTATGTCAATAACAAAGCAGCACGGAATGTCATGAACATAGCTGCAAGGTCAAGTGAGATTACTTTAATCCCCTAATGTATATTCCCCCAATTTTTGAGAAACAGGATTCCTCCCTTTAAGATGCTCACATTTCCAAGTAATTGCGGCTATTTCTGGAAGTGAGTTGGTTTAAACAGTACTCAAATACTTATATCATCAGATTATGACAAAAAGGAAAAATCGAAAATTATTCGTCTGAACGGTTACAGTAACCTTAATACAAAGGACACATATTAGTTTGAAAACTATCAAGTAGTGCTTTCAATTTTTTGATAATCTACGTAGAACATCAAATGCAAAAGGCTATATCTAGATTGGCCAGTTCCCCTGGTTAACGCATCTGTCTACACAATTAATTTACTTTTATGATCTTACTTCACGAAATGTAGTTACCACACTTCAAAGGAACGTTCAAATTCTTTCTTACAAAAAGACGTTTGGAAGCCATTAGGGAAGCCATATTGAATCCGTTCCTGAACAGTGCCCTTCGTTCGGCACTGCAGCACAACAGAGAGTAAAGTAAAAATGGTAACATGTTTGCCTGACATAGCAGAGAGTTTGGAGAAGATAGCAACACTTTCGCCTGACAAACCTGGTTGATGACATTGTGCAACTCAAAGTGCCTTTTGAGAAAATTCAGGAACTTATTTGACGGTCTGTCATATGCAAGACATTGTGGTTTCACATTTTCCTCCTGAAACAAAGAAAAACCTCATTGAAAAGTCAAATTGTGTCGACAAGAAAATTGTGCCTTGTTTGTGTGGCTGCTGTGGAGGAATTTTAAATTAAATTGACCAGCTTTCTTGGGTAGTTGCAAAGGATGTGCTTCAACTTAGAGTTTGTGACCTTATTTGAGTCAATCTGCAAATAGTAATTGAATTATGGTACAGGGATGTATGTCTCCAGCAATGTGAAAGTCAATTGAATGTAAAAAGAAAGGGTTTCCAGTGTAGTATACAAATATTTACCACATTTGTGAAAGAGTTAATAGTATTTTTTGTAAATAAACAACGCTACCATCCCATTTACGAATGTAGAAATTATTTGATACCTACAGTAAACCTCTTTCTTTCAAAATGTACTTGATTTAGACCTTCTTGCAAACGAAGAAATAACTCTTTTTTGAAGCAACCACTTATTTTGCCAATCTTGTGCCACGCGTCAACAACCAGGTCTCAAACTCTAATAGGATAATATCAATGAGGATAATATCAATGCCACATCAATGCCGCAGGTCGTAGATCAAATAGCAAAAATATGACAGCGACGTGACTTAGATTTGTGGTATAGCTACCAAAAACATTTCAATTATTCTAGTTCGCTCAATTACGAATTTTGTATGAGAGACTTTATCAGCTAAATTGTTCTGTGTCCCCTGGTAGATGTTACCAGGCACCTACAAAACAAAAACTATTTTATTTTCCCATGCAGAGACTATCAACAAATGTCTATAACAGCGGATGCCTTTGCCTATTAGCTTTGCATTTTTCGATTCACTGGTATATTAGTTCATATATGAGATAAGCTTGGAATTACACTGTTAAAAGAGTTATTATCTCTACAAGTCTATAGTTTCAAGAATTTCTGGTTGAATGCTCCAATTGATGATCCTAGTGGCACCCAACCGAGCTGCCTTTTAATCTTGAGATTTGGCGTGAATTGTCAAGAAAATTTACTACCTCTAGGGGTATGTTACAATTTGAGTGACAAAAAAACTTGCGCCGTTTGAGAATCCATTGCTCCCGGAGTTTATATCTCAGCAATAATATTGGGTAATGTCTTGCTTAACAGAAAACTGGACTTGTTACAATTCTAAGTTTTATTCAATTAGTTTTACTAATAAAAATAAAATAAACACCAATCACCTTCTGTCTCTTTGGCCTTCTAGTCTCACCTGAGTGTTCTTTCTACAATACTTAAACAGAAATTGATAGAAAGTGATAATTCGAAGGATGAAAAGATTAGACTGGTTTAAAGCAGCCAAATTTTGAAGGTTGTGAAACGGGCTTTCTGCAGAAAATGTTAACATGTCGGCTGTTAAACAAGATAGTTTCAGTACCATTCTTGTGATAGTCAGGGAAGAGTTGCTTTTCAAACGATGTGCGTTTATTGATCGCTAGACAGGTGCACCATTGAAGATATCTATGTTCTAACGTCTGAAGGTGTTTTCGTGGCATTGTACAATGGATAGCATGAATTGGCTTTAATGAATTACCTCTAGCATCTTTTTGAACAAGCGCAAGCCAAATCCACTTCTTTGTTTTGCTTCGTGAAC
Source organism: Aurelia aurita complex sp. Pacific (assembly GCA_004194395.1). NCBI lineage: Eukaryota > Metazoa > Cnidaria > Scyphozoa > Semaeostomeae > Ulmaridae > Aurelia > Aurelia aurita complex sp. Pacific. The sequence continues at coordinate 5,380 of REGL01000090.1, read as the reverse complement.
GTAAAAATCAAGGACGCAAAGTGGATTAACCTCCAGCTGTTGACTATGAATATCCTGCAAAAGATGTCAAGGATTCTTAAAAACATCATCTTTCAATTCAATATGGTAACCTTGAAATTAATACAGTTTTTTTCAAGGGTGAATGAAAACAAACTTGCAACCTTTGGATTAATTGCAGAAATCAATCTCACAGGCCAATCCCAAAGAGTCTTACTATTATCTGCAGATAGATTTCAAAATAATGTTAGAGACTACCTTGGGCATCTTTGTTAGCATTTAGGTTGCCGTAAATGTGGTGGTAATGTGACAATGGCTTCAAAGCATTTCTAAGCCTATGAAAAAGGCTCATCAGGGTCCACATAAAAGAGAACCGGTAATAACTTTCTGTCTTAAAAATTGCATAACTATAAACAAAGATAAATGGATAAATGATAAATGTTGTAGGTAAAGCTTGGTGAAGCTTGGTATACTTGGTAGGTAAAGTTCGGTAAATTTAAAACAAAACTGAGCTTTAGTCATTGGAAGCATCGTCATAGTTGATAAAGACCTACAGCACTGGTGCTGTTAGTTCGACATTACTCCGTGGGAACCTCAATCTGTTGATCTTCAGCAAGAATCAAGATTAAATTTTGAAGCAGCCTTAGGCCAAGTAAGATTTAGGCCATCTCGAAGGAAAGTAGACACGGACACTATGCGTTCACCAAAGGCTATTAAGATTAAGTCCAAGAGAGCACCTGGCAGTGATGCCCAAACAACCAGTTGAGAATTTAATAAATACAAGAGTGGAGGGAGCATTTCTCTTCCTTCGAGAGAGGCTCTTATCCAATTAATCCAAGCTTGCGATATTCGATATTTTGACCACTTGGCTACATGTAAAACCTATAAAGATTCCATCTTCGTATTATGGGAAAATGAGAAGGGAGAGGCCCCGTCACGAGATACTAAAGATCAATTTGAGTATGATTTGCTGAAACAGCTAAGGCTAGAAATATATCATACTGAAGGAGGGAATCAATACCACGCAAGGTTCTTGGAATAACCTTCCACCTGACTGGTTAAAAGAATTCAGTCGTCGTCTCATCGTGTGCAGCACATGACTGGATTGACTTTGAATTTCCTTTCATCAAAGTTTTAGTTCAGGCAATTAAACATGGACAGTCAAAGGTTAAAATGCTAAAGAAATCTGAGAGTGAAGAATTCCCTGGGACAATAACAAGCCATCCGAAGAAAAATGGAAAACTAATAATAGACTGGATCCATTTCTCTAAAATGGATCTTGAAAAGAAATCAAGAGGCATTTTGGGGTAGAAGCTGGGATCCAGTTGTTTTAGGGTATTTCGACCATGCTGATTTCGAATTTAGCGGATCCCAAGCGAAATTCGCGCATTTAAGGGCTTAATTTGCATATTCAAAATGGCTGCCAGCCAAAATCTTCAAAATGCCATCAAGACAACCCCTGGCACTGCATTTGACTAGGAGATTCGTCAATATTGTAGATATGAGGTCAAAAATTTGGTCCAACGGTGTACAGTAACAATATTTACACAATATGGCACTTTTTAAAATGTTCATTACATGAATGACGTCATTACGACGTCATAATTGATGAAAATGGCAGTATTTTCTTACTATTTGCAATATTTAAGCTCTTATCATATAATTCCTCTTATAATACCTCTAGAATGTATCAAAAAGGATCAAAAAGTAAAAAATAAGCAATATACTTTTTATCTAAGGCCATTATTTAAATCGCTTATTCATGATTTATTTAACCAGTTTCTCATTGTTTCATTTAAACCCCTAATTATTTGATTCAAATGCTCTAAAATGCCTTAAAATCATTCATAGCGATTAAGAGAGCGAAATGAGGCCATTAAAGTTTGTCTACGATCTTTGTTATCATTTGCATGACGTCATAAACTTTGGTGACGTCATTAACTTAAACATTTCTGACGCCATTCAAAATAAATCGAATTGTATATCATCTGAAAGCTCACATCGAGAGCTGTTGAATGGTGGTATTCTCGATGAGCTTTGATGAGCATGCTGAACATGCTTGAACAATTTGCAACTGTACTGGCCTTGCGCAAATTGACACTGACTTTTAGACTAAGAATTCTTAAGCATTCTTCAGAACATTTATACTTTCATAGAAAGACCTCATTTCTAATTTTACAGTACTCCATACTTTTCAAGAATTCTTGAGAATTCTTATCATGTTAATATCTGTAAGGCCTGTAGGCTGTAATGAAAAGCGTAGCCCTAACTTAAGACTTGAAAGAGCGTCAGGTCTAAATCTTAACGCAAATCAAGCTATATGAGATCTAATTGAAAATACCTTTACGAACCAGTTGGTTAAGTACATCAATGCTCATTGTTCAAAAAGGTGTCATCTTCTGTAGCACTTTTTCACTTACATAAAAGCTGTGCACGGTAGCTTTGCCTCTCCTCTCTACATCTATAGCGTTTGTCACTGCATTGTGTGCTACATCCGCTGAAGATCACCTCTAGAGAAGCAGTAGGGATGGCTTCTAATCGAGTAGCAGAAAGCTTCCATTCGAAATCTGTAGCAGATGGTAAATCTTGAACCAGTAACCCAGCTTGTTTCTATATCATTGCTTGGAAATGTGCTCTTCCATTTTGTCTTATGTGAAGGTGTGCCGCATCGCTGGTCGGAGGCAACGATTTCATTTGTAATGTTGATGTGACCGCCGTAAACGCGGCAAAGAGAGCAGTAAGGGTGGCTTCTAGCAGAAAGCTCCCATCAGAAATCTTTAGAAGATGGTAAATCTTGAACCGGAAATCTCGTAACCCAGCTTGTTTCCATTAGTGTGAAAGGGAATGAGTGCTCTCACAGATCCTTCCGGCAAGATATGAAGAATTTCTGTGACTGGAATATACATTTTTTCTTTGGCGTTCCAGACATCATCCAAAGATCATTGCATAGCATTCTTTCACTGTGTGACACGAGAATAATGAGCACATCTGTATCTCTAGCAGCAACTACTACTGTATCACAGGTGGCATTGATAGCACGAAGGGCAAGTTTGGTTTCTTCTTCTTTATGGTCTGCGCTCAGAGACAAGGTATCTGTGTAGCATTTTCATGACTGGGCAATTCGAATCAATTCTTCGGACAGGAATCATGCAAGATCTGCTTTGCTTTCTTTAATGCCAAGAAGTTTGACCTTCATTTTAGAAGAGATACAAAACTGCTTTCTAGAACCCGTCAAATGGGCCCAATGGGCCTGCAAATTTTCGTCCGGCTAGTCTAATACTAGCTTTGATTGACAATTGCCTATAGCGGTCAAATGATTCTCTGGTAGAGTTTACCCATTTGGAGCACTGCTTGAAAAAGGTGTCTGCTAGACCATCAAACGAAGAGCAACCGTTCAGTTTGCCTAATGACACCACTAGAGCCTGACCATCGATGACGCTGTTTTCCCATTACAATCGATACTCTCAGAAAAATTGATGCCCTCCGTTAGCTTTTCAATAAGGACAGACTTGTTTCACGTCCGATGAGAATCGTAGAAATCGAGGATCTGGCATCAATTTGTGAGAAAGCACATTCTTAAGATCAACCTCACGGCCACTCTCATAGGCAGTGATCAACCGCATGACGACATTGCGATCAACCGTTAAACCGTCTTCTCCTCGTCGTTTGAATTTCCTGCGACTTCACAAAGGCTTTGAACAATAAGCGCTCTGCACCTGCTTTGTGTCAGACAGCATCAGTCTGTGCGTGACAAAATTTAAACCTTGTTGCTGACCGAGAGCTGCTGCATGAAGAAAGGATTCTTGAATTTCATGAATCTCAAATCTCATATAGCTTGGTTTGCTTTAAAATTTTGACCTGCCGCTTCTAAGTCTTAAGTTAGGGTTACGCTTCACACTATAGGCCATACAGATATTAACATGATAAGAATTCTCAAGAATTCTTGAAAAGTATGGAGAACTGTAAAATTAGAAATGAGGTCTTTCTATGAAAGTATAAATGTTCTGAAGAATGCTTAAGAATTCTTAGTCTAAAAGTCAGAGTCAATTTGCGCAAGGCCAGTACAGTTGCAAATTGTACAAGCATGTTCAGCATGCTCAGCAAAGCTCATCGAGAATACCACCATTCAACAGCTCTCGATGTGAGCTTTCAGATGATATACAATTCGATTTATTTCTAATGGCGTCAGAAATGTTTAAGTTAATGACGTCATCAAAGTTTATGACGTCATGCGAATGATAGCAAATGTCTTAGACAAACTTTGACGGCCAACTTTCGGTCTCTTTATTGTTGTGAATGATTTTAAGGTGCTATAAAGCATTTGAATCAGTAATTAGGGGTTTAAATGAAACAATAACAAACTGGTTAAATAAATCATGAATAAGCGATATAAATAATGGCCTTAGATAAAAAGTGTATTGCTAATTTTTACTTATTGATCCTTTTTGATACATTCTAGAGGTATTATAAGAGGAATTATATGATAAGAGCTTAAATATTGCAAATAGTAAGAAAATACTGCCATTTTCATCAATTATGACATCGTAATGACGTCATTGATGTAATAAAAATTCAAAGAGTGCCCTATTGTGTAAATATTGTTACTGTACACCGTTGCACCAAATTTTTGTCGTCATATCTACAATATTGACGGATCTCCTAGTCATATGCAGTGCCAGGGGTTGTCTTGATGGCATTTTGAAGATTTTGGCTGGCCGCCATTTTGAATATGCAAATTAAGCCCTTAAATGCGCGAATTTCGCTTGGGATCCGCTAAATTGAAATCAGCATGGTCGAAATACCCTAAATAAACTGGATCCCAGCTTCTACCCCAAAATGCTCCTTGCTTCATAGTTTCTGGGAATTGGATCAAGTCTATAACTATTCATTTTCAAGATGATCAAGCAAGCAGAATCCCCTTCCGCAAAAATTCCGGAAGAAGTCACTACGGCCACTGCGACTTGGGATCCCACAATAGACATTCGGATTACTGATGACGACACTAAGTCTTTCAAAAGCAATGAGCCTTGTCATGATGATATATCGGTTAACAATGTAAACAAAGAGCGCCGTTCTTCCACCAACGATGGAACCAACATCACATTTTACAAGCTAAAGTGTGAAAATGAAGAATTGAAAAGAGAGAAGTCTCGGTTTCAAAGCCAAATTGATCTCTAACAGGGGCGGATCCAGACGTTCGCACTGTGCTTGCGTAAGCATGTCTCTTTTGCTAGTTCAAGTTCGAAGAAAGAAATTCTACGAGAACTTTATAAATGGCGGCGACCTTTTTCTTTCAGTTTAATGAAATCCTCAGCAAATTCTATGCTCGATATTTCTATTTCGCCAACTCAATCCTTCAGTCGGTCGAGTCCCTCAAGTTCCA
>REGL01000089.1:464126-491258 GCA_004194395.1 Aurelia aurita complex sp. Pacific | reverse complement strand
GCATTTCCGGATAGCATCACCAGTTACATTTGATGTAAATGAGTAGATCCAGTAAACATAGAGAACAGCATCATGAGTTTCTCACTGTATTTTCTTTATTACAATGCATTTCCTGATAGCATCACCAGTTACATTTGATGTAAATGAGTAGATCCAGTAAACACAGAGAACAGCATCATGAGTTTCTCACTGTATTTTCTGCATGGCAATGCATTTCCTGATAGCATCACCAGTTAAATTTGATGTAAATGAGTTGATCCAGTGAACATAGAGAACAGCATCATGAGTTTCTCACTGTATTTTCTGCATTACAATGCATTTCCTGATAGCATCACCAGTTACATTTGATGTAAATGAGTAGATTCAGTAAACATAGAGAACAGCATCATGAGTTTCTCACTGTATTTTCTGCATTGCAATGCATTTCCTGATATCATCACCAGTTACATTTGATGTAAATGAGTTGATCCAGTGAACATAGAGAACAGCATCATGAGTTTCTCACTGTATTTTCTGTATCACAATGCATTTCCTGATAGCATCACCAGTTACATTTGATGTAAATGAGTAGATCCAGTAAACATAGAGAACAGCATCATGAGTTTCTCACTGTATTTACTGTATTTTCTGTATTACAATGCATTTACTGCCTTTTTTATGAACGAAACAAAACAATATTCAGGTAAAAATCGATCTAACCCATCTCACTCCTGTGAAAAACTAACCTGTTCTATTTAATTGCACCATGAGAAACTGAAAAGTAGTTCACGTTTCTGGAATTAGATTGGCTTTCGCATTAATATTTTTTTAGGTTTATGAGGAATAGCCTAATTTTCACAAGGCTAGCACAAGGTTGACCCTAGACTTGTAAAAACCTTGAGTTAGACTAGTTGTAACTTGGAATCTACTGATAGCCTCGTGAATGTTCTTTCAAGGTTAGGACAAGGTCATAACAAGGTCATTATCCTCGTTACAAGGCTGAAACTTGGCATGTACAAGGCCAAGTTTACCCTTGTATTTTCGTACAGGTGATTATTATAGAATACATCAATAACTATTGCATAAATGTCCACTTCACTCATCATAATTGTTATCTCACACAATTTGTGATGCAGCCAGCAGAAAAGTGATCTCATCAGACAGAGCAGGCAGATAACATGTCACTAATTCATGGTAGAGTGCATATAGTGTGGTGTATTAACAAGAACAGAAATGCTCCAGGAGAAGTTACTACAAAGACTTTGTGTCAAAAAGAACAGGGAATATGCTCCACTTCACCAGTCGACTACCAGTAGTGTAGCAAGTCAGGATATTATGCACCTCAAAATACTTTGATAACTGCTTTATTAGTAAAAACTACACACAAATTGGCCTTAGTTATTAGGCATCATTAACCAATCAGATCTCTACAATGGATAAGCTTAAACTTTGATTTGTGTTCCACAAGTAAGGAGTGGTAGAACTCCCACCCAAAAACTGAGGATGATAGGATTTTCCTGAAAAATATAACCCAAAACCGGGGACTGATCGGGATTTATGATCCAAAACCAGGGTCCACAAGTCCCTGTCCCCCGGTTTTAAGTAGCTTCCCCCCTGGGCAGCCAGTGTTGGAATGCTCGCAGCAATAGTGGCTGTACCGCTGACCACAAATATAATGACCCATTGACTATGTGACCTGGTGACCCGCCGATTACATGACCTGGTGACCCATGGATTACAGTTGTCGGCTCTTTGGTTGGTTTTTGAGGCAGTTTAGCGATTGTTGTAGCTGTTTTTCTTTGATCTCCAGACTGCAGTCCTACTACTCGCGTTACCGAACCCTTATCTTCCCGTCCTTTTCTCAAAATGATAGCCAAACCATGGTTGATGTACTCGTATCCTTTTGGTTTTTTCACCAGCAGTGGGACCCAGCGGCCAGCTTTTTTACTTCACCGCCTGGACCACTTTGGCTGTCCATTTGCATTGGTATTTTGTGGACGCTGACAGTGGTGATTGTGATCAATGATTGCCAGTTTACTTCTTGTACAGTATGATGAGTATCTAAAAAGATTCCATAAAATACTGTTACTGTATGGTTCTATATTTCAAAACGTTTCATGTAAATCAGTTGATCTTGCATAACTTGATGCATTCAAAAGATGTAAATTATCAGGTGGAAAGCAAGATCAATGCTTTTGCTTAAAAAGTAGGTTGTAAAGTATGAATTGGCAATCATCTTGAAATGTTTTGAAACAAACTATAGTTTTTCCAATATTGAATTTTACACAGCGCAGTACTTCTCTAAATACCCAAATTTGGTAGACCGATTACAATGAGTCCCAGTAATCGCTATTCAAAATGAGAACTATACATAAAGAAAGTTAGGTGCACATAAACCTTTGAGCATTGCATAGAGATCTTCTGAATGAGAAAGTTAGTTCTCTGAATCTTCTGCAAAAGATTGTTTAAATATTTCTCTAACAAATCCCGATCCAATCTTTTTTGCTTTTAGTTTCTATTTAGGAGACATCCTTTTGTGTCAATTTCAAAAATGTTAACACTGATTCAAGAGGTCAACACTTGATTTTAAATTTAGTGCTCCTCAAAATAAATACATTTAAGTCATAACTATGGGGTGCCGATGCAGACAATATTCAGACTTTACATATTTGTTTCTCTTTTCATTTATATGGCTTCTTTTTCAAATACATCTGCAGCTTTTACTAGATACACGGCCAGGTAAAAAACTCGGAGATGTCGGAGCAAAGATTCTCCGACGTTTCTCAACTCCGACTTTTTTACCTGGCCTTATATGCTATACTAAAAAAGTCGGAGATGTTCAGAGGATGCATATTATATAACTCTCTACAATTCAATTTCTCTGAAATTTGTAGTAACTTTGTCTTAACGTCTTAATTTATCACTATTATTCATTGTGGACGGTAAATATAGTTCTTTGAACCGAGAAAATATTCAATATCACACATTCAATAACATTGAGGAAAAGGCATTTGTTGTACTCTGTAATGATCGCTGTCAGTTCTTTGTCATGCTTTTGATTGCTGGATAGCATTTTTCAAGGACAAAATCCTGCGCTTTTTCATATAGATCTGGCATATCAATCTCCAGTAATATCTGCAAAAGAATGGAAATTGCTAGCATACGTGCAGACTGTGTACCCAGGAGTATAGGCTGCACGTAGGCTATAGGACATTTCAGGAAGAAGAAAGATGAAGCCAAATAGGAAGGGAATCATAAATCCTTGACATAGTGGCTCCTTTGCCCCCATCAAGCCTTTTCAGTCATTACAAAACTGCTAGTTTATAGTCCTGTTAATTTCGAACATCATCAATTTTTAGCGCTGCCCTTTTAAATACTTGCAGCAAGAATCGACATTACTTCTTGAAAGGCAACTTAACTCATAGACTCCCGTTGGTGCCATCCGGCGCGCTTTGTGGTGAGGTGTTGTATACCCATTGATTCCACCCGGCACATGATCTTTCACCCTCTCGTATCCCCACTGTGTCCATGCGGCGCATCGCTCTTGATTGGTTAATTTCTAAAAATCCGTAGGTCTGATTGGTCTATTCAACAATTGATTGTTTAGCTTATTGTCTTGTCTTTACAATGGTGTGTGTTGTTTGGGGGGTTGCCAATGGCAATTTTTGAGTTATGATCGTTCAAAACAACGTGGCTCCAGATTTTGCGTGAAAGTTTCAGCGATGGAAAATTACGAAGATCTTTTTGCGGAGAATAGCAGCGATAACGAAAGTTTTTATGGATTTCCAGATGAGGAGTTACGTGGAGATATCGAAGAAAGTAGGATCGAAGACGACATATCTATTGGTGAAATATCGGATGCAGAGGAGGCGAGGAATATCGCGAGTATTCAGACGATGATGAAGAACGGCCTAGGCCAACGGCTGTTGGGGAGTGGACTGAAATTTTGTAAGGCGTTTTCATTCCACCATTTACAGAAGAAACCGGGCCCACCGTCGAGTTAGGCAATGATAAGAAAGAACTTGACTTTTTCCATGAACTTTTCTCAAAAGAACTGTATGAAAAATTAGCTGAAGAGACCAACAGGTATGCCCAGCAACTCCAGGAACAGCGTGGTGTTGACAATTCGTGGAAGCCAACAAATGCCAATGAAATCCAAACATTTATTGGGATGCGTGTTTATATGTCTGTTGNTGGTTTTCAAACCCAAAGGCTGCCAAGAAGGCTGGTGGAGAAAAAGCTTTAAGTAAAGCAAGCAGGAGACGATGATGAATTTATGTCAGCAAATGTATATTGCCTTTGCTTGCTAGGAGATACTTAGTGAAGTGACCCAAAGTAAAGTATGTTGCTTTCCAAAACGTGCAATCGCAAACTATAGCAAATTATTCACTAATTTCTGGGAAGCACGGATTTTTGAATAGTGGAAAAGCTAACTTGTGAAATTATCTTTGACCAAAAACTGTAATACTGCCCAAGACAATTTACTTGGGAACTTGGCAAAATATATAACTAGAAACTTGATGTAGAGAGGTTGGACGACAAAAAATACTGAGATATGTGTGTCAGTATGTTAAAATATATCTCAGTATTCTTTGTCGTCCAACCTCTCAACATCAAGTTTTTTGTCACCAAAGGAACTTGATTAAACAACACACATGCTACAGGTCAGAGAGACGTGTTTTTGTTCGTTTGAGGTCGTTCTTGTCATCATTGTTTGAAACTAGAATGTCAGACCAAATTCTAGGACTGCTACTTTGCAGCATTTTCAAAACAGGTTCCAAGAGAAATCACTCAACAATTTTAATGAAATACATTTTGACAACAAAGTCAGCCTTCTCACTGCGAAATGATCAATAATTCAATTGAAATCAGTTTACGATTTATAAATGTACCGGAAATTTCTGCAAATACCAGCACGGTACTTTCCTTTTTATGCCACCCGGTTTTGAGTTAATATAAACGCATCTGACAATGAATGGCCCAATAGACTCGCTTCCAAAAGTACTCCATCAAGTAACGAAACGCTGTCTTGATTTTGGTGCTGAATGGATATGCAATCGCAAAGTATGCACCATAAACAAATAACGCACGAAGATCGATGGCAGTCTTCAGAATGCGAAGAAGTGATATGGCAGTTTCGAAGTTCTCTGATGTTGCAGGGGCATAGACAATGTTCGGGATATCTGTTATCAGTTATTACTATGACTACTGGCCAAAGGGCGATACTAATGAAGATTATTGAAAGATCTACCTGAAGAATGTAGGCTGTAAAAGAGATCCACCTCGTTCGTTTGGTGCATCGTGTATTAAGACAAAGAAGCAAACATTGTGCAGTGCAGTTTTCGTATAATTATTCTTTAATCTGTCTGTATCGATTTAATAATCATGATTTTGTTGTTCTGGAAAGCCTTGTTACTTAATAGTTGTTCATATCGACACACAATTCAGGATTTGTGCACGGAGACATCAATGTAATCTCTCCACTGTGCATAGAAATGCAATGTTAATGTGTCCTTACTTGTTACATCTGCAGTACCTTGTGCGCGAGAAAGGAAAAGTCAGACGTTTGAGAATTTTTAGCACCTAGAATACTGGATTGTTGGTTGCAAAGGAAATTCATTGGTTGCAAAATGGCTGAAAAGAACTTACACTCTTAAACACTCGATCAAATCTCTCACACAGAAAATTACGCTGGGGCATTTCGTCGGGATTCACAAGAGTTATAGGAAATAAATTTTTAAGAACAATATCAGAAGTTTTTCGATCCCATGGCATGGCAAGAAGCAGACGCCATCCAATACCCATTGAAAATTTTACTTTTGCTTTGATTTGTGTGAGAAGTTTCTTAATAGACTTATGACTTTTCGTCCCTTGTTTCCCTGCGTTCTGGTCAAGTGCTTTAGGCCTTTTCAGGAATTTTGCAAACAAGAGATTTGTGTAAAGTCGAGTTTACAGATATTTTCAGTGCATATGATGAAAATAAAAGACTTAAATCCATTCATTGCTCAAGGTACTACGACTTTTCTAACGGCTGCATTTTTTACGAGTACAGTAGCTAACTAGCTAGTTTTGTCTTACCTGTTCTACCAAAATGGACCCAAAGTGTTCAAAAAGCTTCAGTCATTAATTACTTTGCTTGTTTTGCTGGAGCCCTATCAAATTTCGAAGAAGCATGGAACAACAAAATCTCTTGTTGATACAGATAGTGTATTCAGACCTTGCGTCTTTGCGTAGTTTCAGTTGACCATGCGAGAACTTAGGCGAATTTTCTAAATGGCCTAAGTGGCTAACTTCAAACAAAGTGGCGGTAACCTCGTTTCTTCAACGTCGAGTCTTATTCAAAGAAAAATTTAAACAAGTGGCTCAGTCACTGGTTTTCTTCGAGGTTTGTCTAAGAAATTGAAACAACTTCATTAGCGAAAGAGGCTGACGCAAGCGAGAAATGTTGTAAGGGAAACATTTTGACTTCGATCTCGATTGTTTCCCACACAGACATAAAATTGTTGGCCTGCGTGCAGCCTCAACAATCCCAAAGTGTCTACACTTTCCCGGAGGAGGATTGTTGAGGGTTGAGGCTGCACGCAGGCTAAAAGTTGTGCGTCTTGAAAGTACAAATAGTTTTGGACTTTTTCAAAGTCATTCCTTGCTTCTTTGCGTCCAGGACGCAAATTTTTTTACACAACGGGCGTCGCCTCATTTGCAGTGGCATGGCAACATAACAATGTTACGTTATCTCTCCAGAGGGAAGTTTGGCGCATGCCCAATTTAAAGAACGCATGCGTGATCTTTTCAGTCTTTTGAATGTTTGGCAGTGTGCGCGCCTTTTCAGCAAAGCAAAGTTTGTAACGTCTTTCTGTTTGCTTGCCAAGAAGAGTGACATCGCATGCACATTGAGAATCAGAGTTTCTGGATTGCACGGCACTTTGGCTCTTCTTGTTTTCGGAAGTGACGTCAGGAAGTACTCTAATATGGTGGCCGAGAACCGCCATAGCATTTTTTTCAATGTTTTTTTCAAATAGCAAAAATTTAACAGAAAAATATCGATTGAAACGAAATAGAATTGAAACAAATTTAATTTAAATTGATTCAAACAAATTTAATTGAAAAAAAAAGGAATTTCAAATTAATTAAATAAAAAACGAATTGAAATAAAATGAAATGCATTGAAAATTAAATGAAAATGATTTGGAAGCAGCCTAGAGCCGCCATAGCACACAAAGCTTTGCGCGTTATCAAACCAAAAGGAGGCTATAGCAAAATGCTACTTTCCCGTTTTCCCGCCAACTTTTGATTTCTGGTAGCACTATGAAGATGGCTAGGATTCGGAATGACAAGTGGAGAATTGATTCAGATTTAAAAAGCTATTTGATGGAAAAAGTGGAGGTTGGATTACAACATGAAGAAGTTTTAGATTATGTTGAAAGAGACTTTAAACAATATGCTTGGAGTTTGAGAACATTGCAGCGACGTCTCTGCTATTTTGGTATAAAGCATGTGGATAAAGATGTATCCATCGATCAAGTACAAGGAGCTGTTCGCCAAGAATTAGAGGGTCCTGGAAAGCTTCTTGGGTACAGGGCAATGTGCCAAAAAGTCAGACAAGTCCATAAGCTAAATGTTCCAAGAGATCTCGTGTATGATGTCATGTTTGACTTGGATCCAATGGGACTGAAAGATAGGGCAGTTGGAAGGAAAAAGAAGGCAAAGGGTCATTTTTGCAGTCCTGGAGTTAATTGGGTTCACTCTCTGGACGGTCACGACAAACTTATGGGGTACCAAAATAGCACATTTCCCATCGCTGTCTATGGCTGCATGGATACAGCTAGCAGAAAGATGTTGTGGCTCAGGGTTTTCAATTCAAATAGTGACCCAGCGATTATTGGAAGGTGGTACCTTGAGTACATCTATACAAACAAGATTATTGCATCAAAACTGAGATTGGATAAAGGCACTGAGACAGGGATCATGGCAACAATGCATGCCTTTTTGCGAAAAGACAACCAAGATATGAAGAACATACTGTGTCAGGACATTTGTGATAAGACCATTATTTATGGTCCTTCAACATCTAATCAGGTAAATGTCTTTAAAAAGTTGTAATTATCAATATGAATACTGCAATGCCTCCAAAAAGGTTGTATCTGCAGCCCTTTGGTCTACCAGGAAGGAAAAGATTCAAATCAGCAAAGAAAATTCAATTTTAATGTCTAATGACATTTTCTATCAATGAATAGCGGTGCTGCCTAGGCTCTGGTGCCAATTGTGGTTTTCAAGGAAGGAACTCCTGTTGGAAACCATAGATGTATGGAACCAAAGGAATATGCCCATAATCCTGAAGCAAATAACATAAGCAATATATTCAAGAAGTCATGCTATTCTGAAAATCTCTTTTCAGATAATTTTTTCTTTCAAGTAGCTGATTCTTTGCTTTCAGATAGAGCGTTGGTGGAAAGAATTGCATGAACGCCTTGAGAAATATTTCAAAGTTCCCTTGAAGTACTTGTTGGAGAGTTGCACCTACAACCCACACAACGATACTGACAGGTAAATTTTCACGATAATATAATAAATAAATGATTTAAGTACCTAAAGTAGCTGAGATGTTAAAAACACGATGTTTCGAGCATATACATTTCGAGCATATACTCGTTAGTTAAAAACACGACGTTTCGAGCATATACGTTTCGAGCATATACTCGTTACCAGGTAAATTTTCAGCCTTGGATGTTAATTTATAACTACTTCTCTATGGACTACATTTGGAGTGACTAAAAAAGTGGAAATGGTAACCCAATGAATATTGAAAACAGACACGTGTTATATATACATATACAGTATAATTCTATAACATAAGTCCTACTGCTTGACATAAATGATGACTTAAATTTCTTCAGATCAGCTGAAGCTATAATTGAAGAAGTATTAGCAAATTTTTTGGTTAGTAGCGACGGTACAGGGCATGTTGCATGGTTTGCCTGAGCTGGAACCCGTACTCGGTGCCTAGATTTCCAAACACTCTTGAAAATTCTTGCAGAACCGCACCTTCAAAAATCAATTGACCAAATCCAAACTATACATATTGAAAGATTTGCAAAATGTGGACATCCGTTCATTTCTAGAATGCTGCTGGCCTATCTTATGATCCCATTGGTGCAGAATGAGATAAACATTTTTAAGGATGTAGTCTGGAATTCACACAGAATACGAGTCCAAAAAGGTACATATTTGCCAGATGGTATCCCTGACCATATATATGATTTTCCTGAAGCATATGGTCTACAAAACTTTGGTGAGTATTTGAGGATATTGGTATGTTGAGAATCTAAGATTAAAATGAAACAAACGAGTTTCAAGCTGTTTATACTGTAGATGTTTTTATTTGATCTACAGGGTGTCCCAACAAATTGTTTGACGTTTGATTAAATATTAAAAAATAACGAAATAATGAACAGGCTCCATGGTAAGATAACCATATTGCTGAGATTTTAGATTAATTTTAGACACCAGAAGCTAATAGATCGGCTAATTCTTCACGGAGTTACGAGACTTCAAAGTTCAAGTTTGTACGAAAGCCGAAACCAGAGGCCCCTAAATTGCATATTTTGTAAAAGTAGAATCTTGTTTATTCAAAGCAAATCAACTGGAATTCAAAAGACACTTTAGATAAACTAACTTCTCTAACATTGAATCAAGGTTATGGATGCTTGGAGGATTCCTATTGAGCACAATTTGGAGTCGTCCTGTCTCTCATCGACTAAGTTTTCATTTCATGTTTTTGGATACTTGCCTTCTTAAGTAAATTTGGGCAATGGTTACAAGAATTAAATAACTTTTGAAGTCCTATTTGGTTTGCTCTGATATCAACGAGAGGTAAAACATTGGACAGTCTTCTTTTACTTTAATCTTGGGACACCTTTTTGAAAAACAAGTCAGTTAGGGGCGTCTGGTTTCAGCTTTTGCACAAACTTGAATTTCAGAAGCTTGTAACTCCGTGAATTCTTAGCGGATTCGCAAGATTCTGGCGTCTAAAATTAATTGAAAATCTTAGGAACAGGGCTATCTAGCCAGGAGCCTGTATATTTTATCATTATTTTTTAACATTTAATCAAACGTCAAACAATTTTTCTGGAACACCCTGTACACTTTGCAAGTGTGCTTGTTGTTGTACAGTGTTGTATTCTTAAGATAAATATTCTTATAAAGCACTTTTTACATAAGAAACCAGCACTGTTTGAATGTAAAGCCTGTTACACTTGATGCATTGGTATAGCAGTGAAATAGTGACTTTGTTTTCAAGACCAGTGTTTTTGGCTTACATTTCCAGATTTTCTGCCAGACCCCAAGGCTTGGAATATTCTTATAGCATGCTTCATTTGGTGTAAGATTCCAGCATGATATTGCAATATGGGTTAGGGTATAATAGTGTAAAATGGGCAAGTTAAAATTTGAATAAATTGGTAAAAATCTTGTTGCAGACGTTCTCTAGGTATACCTGTTGGAACTGCTCTCCTTGCAGTATTGAATGTTGCTCTTTTGGCAATCAATTTTTGACATTACCAACTTTACCCTAGCATACCTAATTTACCCCCTGCAGATCCTACTCTTATAGCAAAAACTTGAAAGTTTCATCTGTGTTCTATATGACAATTTCAGTTGTATATGCAACAGGTTGGAAAGTTACAGAAGAACAAATGGAAGAAGCTGCTTCAATGTCAGGTGTACTTGAGACTAGCTGTGATTATTTGCCTCCTGATTTTCGAAGGAGATGTGAGGAAATAATAAAAGATCCACTGCAAGTGAAAGCAAGTGACTGTGCAGACGCATTCGCATATTTAAAGCATAGATTTAATTCACAGTGATTGATGATGTCTTTATATAAAATAAAACAGAACAAAACCTATCAGCAAAAATGACAAAAGAGTGTTTCTGTGTTCTTACTTTGACTCATTGGGTACGCTGCAAATTTTGCTTAATCTGGCCATTCTACAATATTCATTACAGACATGGTTTGCCTTGAATTCATTAATGGCAAAGGAAGTTAAATTACCAGCACAGAACAAGATGTTTGCATCACCATCCAAAACATCAGCTGAGGCAATCTCAGGATCAAATAATGTGTATCCACTGCCTTGGATATCAGTGATCATGAGCTTTTGATCAGACTTCTCATACGAGAAATGAGCCAGATTTTCTGCCTTCTGACCAACTTCATTCATTGGTCCAACACAGAGCTTTCCAGTATTATTCATGTACTTTGTGAACTTTCCCTCAATAAATTCCTCCAATGTTATGCACTCGCCACTCTCCAATTTCCCATAGTATATCTGATTATACTTCAAAAATCTCCCATAATTGTTATCACCACTGTCCTGAACTTTTTTTTGCAACTGCTCGCAAAAGTTTTTGGCCAGTAAATGCATTTGAACCACCTTTTTGTTGTGTTCTTCCAAAGTCATACCTAATGTGGCAATGGACTTCTTTGCATCCTCAAGGTACTTCTTAATCACCCATTGCTTTGGAAATCCGGGAGTTAGGCATGTTGCTTTGTAAGCATTTCTAAATCCTCCAGTACCAAAGGGTTGTTCCTCAATGTTGACTTGAACATCAATGGATGCAGCCAACCATGACATCTGCTGTAAATTGAACTGGAACAATTGTATGGCAGTTCCTGAGGTGCTAGTCACTATTTTGCCAAGCTTCAACATCTCAGTGACAGTCAAGCTCTTTGGGTTTGGGACGATTGACATGGACTGGTACTTCCTTTTCTTCTTCAATACCCCCTCTGGAATATCAAGTAGTGATGTACTTGTGCTGGGAACTGACTGAAGATAAGCATTACTTGCAGTATTCAACCTGTCAGTATTCACCTTGTACTTTTTGAAAAGCCTTGGAGGTAGTGGCATTGACGACAATGAATCTACCTTCTTACCATCTCCTTCTGCAATGGAGGGCTTCACGAATCTGACATGAATAACTTTCATGTCTGGAATGTGTTCCATTGTTTTGCAGGATGGGCCCTGTTCTCCAGCTAGGATATCACATTCTAATTTACAGTTGCCAGGGAACGGTTGGAAATGCTTTAGACAGCTTGCCTTGATGTTTTCCAGCGTAATGTCTGGGAATTTATAGGGCACAAATTCCCGTGCCCCTACTCTGGTGTACTTTTGAGCCTACCCCGCTACTTCTGCACTGAGGCGCTGCACAACCATTTCTCCCGTTTGTAGGATGTTTGATCCAGCAACATTCGAGCCATTTTTTCCAGTTCTCTTTGCTTTGATCTTCTTTTTAAATTCGTTCCAAGACATAGTCAACTCTCTCGTGTGATAAACTGTTGAGTGGAGGGCTGTTAATCTCAATCTTCTATTTTGGCGGGAAAACGGGAAAGTAGCATGTTGCTATAGCCTCCTTTTGGTTTGATAACGCGCTAAGCATTGTGTGCTATGGCGGCTCTAGGCTGCTTCCAAATCATTTTCATTTAATTTTCAATGCATTTCATTTTATTTCAATTCGTTTTTTATTTAATTAATTTGAAATTCCTTTTTTTTTCAATTAAATTTGTTTGAATCAATTTAAATTAAATTTGTTTCAATTCTATTTCGTTTCAATCGATATTTTTCTGTTAAATTTTTGCTATTTGAAAAAAACATGGAAAAAAATGCTATGGCGGTTCTCGGCCACCATAGACTTGTCTATTTTACAGGATTGTCTCTCTATATTACTACGTATTACTAATGGATTTGTCAATTTGAGACCACATCAACGTTGTTTTCATCATGTCATTCTGAAGGTCAAAATGAAACTGTTCGTCGTGCCACTAGTTTTAGTATTAAAGGAATTGAGTCCATATAAATAGCTGAGCGTTAACGCTATCCTGAATTTTTGCTGACAAACTGCTGATGGCCCTTTGTTATCGCACAATTGTGCTAAAGTCATTAGCAGTGGAGACTAAAGGCTCCTCAATCTCGGCATTATCCTCAGGAATTTCTTTTGGTTTAATTTCAATAGCGATTAAATCACAACTTTTGTTTTATGATTGAAAAGAAGTTCATATTGGTCATGGGCGCGCTATTTATGTGGACTCAATGCCTTTAAAATATTACTATTGCGAATTTGAATAAAAATACTTGTTTGATCATGAGTATGAAACAGTTTGCATTAGAATTTTTCAAATCTGTTGCGTTTCTTTTGGACACCCGGTACTTGGAAAGAGAGTTCTCATTCACAATGATCATAAGCCATCAGACACAATCCTAGGAAAACAATCACTCAGAGACTCCACATCTTCAAAGCATGATGTTACAATTTCAAAAGTGTGTTTACAAGTAAGATTTTGTATCAGGAAAGCTTATGTAAATAGCAAATACCCTCAGCAAAGCCCACCAGACAGTTTTAGATCAGACTTAGAGCTTGAAGAAGAAACAGAAGTTTGCACTTGTTGAAAGTTTGACAGCGAGTTCAACAAAAATGGATCAGTTCAAAAGAGAAAATGAAAGAGATCTAGCGATGCAAGCAATACACACGCAAGTTCATAATAAAGGGTGGCCTTTGCACAAAGCAGAAGTTCCTGATCCTGCAAAGCCATTTTAAAATCTCGAGGATGGCATACATGCCGATAAGGTAGCACGAAAAGGACAATTAATAATAGTTCAAAATAATTTGAGAAGAGAGATACCAGAGAAAATATATAAATCTCATCTAAGAGAAGAGAAATGTAACTCCAGAGCGATAGGTACACTTTATTGGCCAAGAATGAAAAAAGAGATATCACAGATGGCCTCAAGATGTTCCATATGTTTAGAATTCAGAGAGGGGGCAGCAAAAGAGCTAATTATTGCCCAAGAGAGATAAAGCAATGCATGTTGCAAATGCTGGAGCAGATTTATTTCAAATTGGAGGGAAAGATTATCTGATGGTAGTTTACAATTCAAAGTACCCAGAGATAGCACTACAAGAAAAGAAATCTGCACCTTGTGTTATGTTACATCTAAATTCCATTTTGCATGACATGTAATCCCAAAAGAACTTGTCGCAGGTAACAATACATTCAACAGCAAAGATTTCGAGAGTTTTCCGAAAAGATATGAAAGATATGGTTTCAAATACACATGATGTTCTTCACATTACCACCAGAGCAACGGCTTAGCAGAAACGCTCGTAAGGACAGTGAAATCACTGCTCAAGAAGGCCAACACAGAAAAATAACATCCAAATATTGACTTGGTGGAATAAAGAAACACACTTCAAAGGAGAGAGAGAAAGGCCAAGAGAGATATAAGACAAAGGATCTACGACACTTCCAGAATTGAAAGAAGGTCAAGCAGTTCGCATCAGCACAGATCGAAAGTTGCAATGATGTGTGAAAGGCGTCACAGAGAATAAAGTAGACAAAAGATGATATAAAGTAAAAACAGAGAAAAGCACTGTTAGACAAAACAGAAGACATAATTCCAACAGAGAAAAGATATGTATTTCCATCACTATATGATACCGATAAAATCGTGACTCTCGTTGATCAGCCCTTTTGATAAAAGAACAAGATCGAGTAATGCCGGAGGAGACTTCAAAGCAAGCAAGCGCTGTGATTCCAGCAAGGATTCCAGGCATAAACGTAAAAACCAGGGGCACTGAAAAAAGTTCCTGAAGTGTTGTGCCTCCAAGTTTGATCTGCTTCCTACGTCGCTGAAACCAGTTGCAGTAACGCGAAGTGGGAGACAAGCAAAGGTGCCGTCTTGATTGAAGGACTTTGAGCACTAATTTAGAGGATGTAAAGAATGCCTCGAGTTAGAAGCAATCTAGTAGTTAATTTATCCAGAAAAAAGGGATGTAGTATCATTCGGATTGTTAATATCCTCTTTAACATGGGCTGCCTCGCTTGGCAAACCCTTGGTTGAAAAGTCTTCCTGTTGATACGTTGCAGTTGTTAGATTTAATTCATACGGCATAGCCTCACTCGCTCGTTGTTTTTTAGTTTCATTCACTCTGTTTGACGCCACAAATACAATACGAACTTCATGATCTCCAGCAAATTCCTTGCCCCAAAGTGTGCTTTCCAAATAAATAAATAAATAAATAAATAAATAAATAAATAAATAAATAAATAAACAAATTTTATTTCTGCCAGCAGCGCTGATGTAAACCATAAACAATGCTAAATGTTCTGGGCCAAAAACTTGTCAGAAATCAGCAAACTTTTGCTCGTACAGACACAAATGTATCACATCTTTTCAACGAAGCAAAAACTAGAAAAAGAAAACGTGAAGACCTTGCAAGTGTACAAACCCTTGCTAAACAACAACAGCAACAACGCTTAAATTGTCCGATCTGAGTTCATCATTGTATGTCAATTGTTTAGGGCTCATTACAATAAGACAAAAGAGTTTTGTTCGTGATATTTGTTAGTTATCACAGCCCAAACCTGACATCTAATGTTAGACAGACTCCAGTGCAATATTTCTCATTTTTCTACTTTAATTCAAATTAGTCTGTTGCATTTATGCAAAATTGTATTTCGTTTAATATTCTTATTATGTACGAAATAAAACGAGTACATGTAGGGGCGAGGTGGTAAGGTGTAATGCATGTAGGGCCATCGCGAAGGAAATTGAGAGGACGTTAACCTACATTTGCCGACGAAGGAGGTGGTTATTGGGCACGGTCGTAAAAATCTGCCTTCTTGTGATTTGATACATCTTCTATGATTTGAAAGTCGCCTTTTTTAAACGCCTGACTGTCAAAATCCTGCTGACTAATCGATTGGTTCTTTCTCCAGGAAATGTCAATATTTTGAGTGATCCAAGAAGTAAAGTCAAACTTCTGGCCATTCTCGCACGTATTTCTATCGTTGTCTAGCAAAACAACCAACTTACCGATTTCCTGCCAACTTACCGACTTCTATCAGTTAACCTATTAGGAAATTAGAACAGTGGTGGAAAAAATGTTCACCTCCTTCCTATTCCCTTATTAACTTCTATTAGTTATTATTCAGCTAGAAGCTATTATTAACTTCTATTAGTTAACCTCTGTATTAGAAAGCCAAGACAACGAGACTTCCTGGCAATTCTATCGACTTTGATCTCCTCTGAAAGGATAAATTGATTCATAACCCTGTCAGCTTTATTTGACTTTTCAAAAATTTTTCTTGCTCGAACACTATCATTGTGGTATCACCAGTCACAAGTGACGGATCAGTTTTTGCATAAAACTTTTGGCGAAACGATTTTCTAACATGATTCGAACAGACAAAGTGAACCTATAAAACGTACAAGAGAATCTGTTCACAACCTCAATGGTTTGAGAATTTGAAGAGAACCAAACAGAAACTTACCATTTCTGGTGAAAGTAACAATCTTCAAAATGGTACCATATTTTGAAAAAATCTAAAAATAAAACAAAGTACATGGAAATAATTTGTGATATTAATCATTTGGCATGAGCTGGCATGAAGAATAAATCTCTTTGGGGCGGCTAACACAGTTGGAAAAGGCTTTTTGTGTCCAGCCATACTACGGATCATTGGATCTCATCCAGTTCTCGTGACCAATAAACTATGACACACACTGGCAATATCCTGTTTATTCTCCAAATGACTTCTTCAAAGTTACAGAACCAAATTAATTACTTGGTTTTGGACCAATTACGCAAAAAACTTTGCGCTGTTAGATTTAAATAGCTGAAAATAATAGTTGTTTGCTGTTACAGCAGATTTCTCAGCTCTTCTGCATAAATGAACGATGTACAGTATTTCAGATAACAAGCATGTATGAAACAAAGTTGAGAAACTACTTACCATTAAGAAAATACATGTTGTCCTTGATTAGTGCATTTGAAACTGCCCTCAAGGGAACATGGACAGGAGTGTCCTTAAAAATTTGATGATGATGCCTGTAGCGACCGACGAAATATAGGCAGAGATATGGCTGATCATCTGTAGAATGATTTAACGAAATAAAGGCTAATTCTTTAATCAAATATCAGTAAGAGAGTTAGCTCAGGAGCTAAGGATAGGGCTGTCCTTAAAATTTTGACTAGCGATTGGCAATATTTGTTGGAGAGACGAACTGGCTGCTGACTTGGACAACGCGTGGGTTTTCGAAAGAAGATTGGGTACTAACCTTTTATGCGCAAGCGCACTACAACTGTTGCATATAGGTTGCTGCTGTTGCCCATTTGTTTTGATTTGATTCAGATTGACGGGGATCTGGTGTAATGGTCGGTATTTTGCGCGTGCTATGATGGTTGGTATTCTATTTAAAGACAGGACTATGTAAAGAAACTGTTCCTAAACAGTGCAGAGGTGAGAAAAAATTGTCTGATAACGAATATGATATTTTAGGCTCTACTAAGTACAGTAGTAGTACACACAGAGTGTTAGGCCCCCTGACTCAACTGTACTCGCTGCATGTTTTTTTGTAAGAAACTGGTTTATAAGAAACCAAAAGCTACTTCAAAACTAATTGTGCTAGAAATGGAAATTTTTTGAAAAGTATGGATTTTGGATCTATAACATATTTGCTACTATTTGAAACAAATTTGGAGAAAATCGGTTGTCAGCATTATTAAATCAAATGGAATTTTCATGCTAAGAAGGTATAGATTTGCCAATTTTCCTTTATATTTTGATTGCCTGGCATGAATCACATGATTAATTAACTGTCATTATTAGATTTGAATGGCCAATTGTCTAAATAACAATAGGGGCATGTCTCATTGTTATATCTCTTGTAATTTTGGAGAAAAGAGAGGAAAGTTTTTAACATGATAAGAACACTGTTTAGCAAGAATCATAGAGTATCTGATCTGCATCAGAGAATGAATGGCAAGAATCATAGAGTATCTGATCTGCATCAGAGAATTAATGGCAAGAATCATAGAGTATCCTATCTGCATCAGTGTTAGTTACCATATTGATAATTCATGCATTAAAAAAATTGGAAACAAATTAAGAAACTGTTGGTACTATGTCCAGGGGGAACACTCAGCACATACACATATGGGGGGGGGGGTGGATCAGTTCGAAAAATTTCCAGGAAACCCAAAAATATCAGTTTAGCTTCATTACAAACCAAAAATATCTGCTCATTTTATACCTTGACATCTGTAAAGGAACATAAAAGATCCTGAAACAATGCAAATCGAGACCAGAATTGCCTCTAACGAACCCATGAATATCATTTTGACTATATTTGATGCCCAAAAATATCGAAAACATAACTTCAGTTTATTTTGACCCAAAATATCACTTTCGGCAATATTCTGACCTAAAAATATTAAATTTACCTCCCCTTGTGTGCATGTGTTGATCCAAGTTTCTTTCGAAAAAAGCCAGTAATGTACCTTTTAGCAATCTAATGCTTAAATTGACACATTCTTTCCAGGGATTGACATTAGCATTTGACAAACAGTTTTTATTGGTCACTGGTCCTAGTTTGTTGACTGCATCATACAAACTTCTTTCTTAATTTTGGTGTGAGCCAGCAGTAACAATTTTTGTGATTTTGGTATCAGTTTTTGTGTTTTTGATACAAGGGAGGAAAAGTTCATGGCCATTCTCGGAAAAAAATGGTACATTGGGTGCAAATGTTTGCATTTCCTTCTTCAAAAATACCTGACCTTCATCAAATTGTTTTTTTCAGGTGGCTGTGCAACAGAATACACCAACATTTCCAGTGGTGATTGATCCCTATCATGTGCAAACTGTTTTAATACTTCACAAAGTTAATTTGAACCATGTTTGATGGTTTCTAAAGATGTTATCAGACTGTGTCTGCATTTATATCAATCTTATCTTGGTTTGCAGAGCATTTGCTAAGATAACTTTAAATTCTTGCATAAGATTCCTTGTAGGTCATGCATGCAAAGAGCATGTCAACAAAGTGAGTGTTGATCATAAGCTGTTTCATGTTTGTCTTATTTATATATTTATTGGCTTTCTTGTGGAAAAATTTGTATGTCTGAGACAGCATGATCAGGGAATGAAGATCAAAATACTGAAAAATTGCTAGGTTCTCTTTGTCTAGCTTGCAAAACAAAGTCTGGAGGCAACAACTTGAGATCATTATGATCAAAATCTGGAATTTTATCAATCATTGCACAAAATATTAGTCATTTTTCTGCTTCATGTTTCTTCAGACATGCTCTCAAATAATCAAAATTGTACCAATCTTTCCACTGTCTTTGACAAATCAGTAATTTCTAAAATCAGCACATTTATAAACCCTCAGAAATGTACACAGTAGCTTGAATCCTTCTCAGTCCTCAACAAAATTTCCATTCACAAGTACCTTTTCTGTTTTCAGGTCTCAGCCATTTTATCTCATGGCAATCAGAAATAAAACAACACCTAGCAGATTCAGATTGCATATGCCCACTTATTTCTTTATAAAATAAGGGGGGGAAATAGGCAGCTGAGCTAGAATTGTATGCTCAGGATTTGCAGATGATGTTTGATGGTGTTGAGATTGTACTTTTTTTTAATAGCAGAAGATCTTCAAGGACTAAATTCCTGATTATCTGAGCCAAATTCAGAATTTTTGTGGACAAGTGAAAAGAGGAGAATTTGAGGTTGAATAGCAATTCTCATCTCTGACTTCAAAAGTAGGGTTAACAGCAACAAGTGATGATATGGCAGTTGCAGCACTGTTTGATGTTTCATTTTTGTTTCTTTTGGCTTCGTTTACGACTGAATGGTCTGAATATTGATTGCTTTGAGCCTGCATTCTCTTTTAACTAATGTGAAATCACACAATTTGCAGTGATATTGGCTGATATTCTTTGCATTTGTTGACGACTTCGCATAAAATGTGAAAGTTGACGGAACGGCTCATCATTTGCAGTGCTGGAACTTGCCATATCATCAGGTACTATTAGGTATGTATCATTACAACAACTCTCAAACAAACTGATATGTTTCGAACTCAGTATGACAGTATAATCCTAGCCCAAACGACGAAAAAGAGAGAGATGTGTCCTCAGCCGTCCACCACTCATCCTGCCTAACAAAATGGCGATTGCAGGGAAGAACGGTGGTCACATGGCAATTAGCGTTGTTGTTGCTGCACGTAGCTGTGCAGGAGCAAGAAAGCTCCACTCTGATTGGTCAAAATGATCTACGCAGTCCGCATGCGCTCCCAAAGGATGGCTGCTGATTGGGGAAGTCGGCATTGTTTTTAAACCAAAGAATCTGAAGTTCATCTCTCCAACAAATATAGAGGCCAGATGGTTGATCATGGGGCTTAGGCTAAGTGCAAATCTGCTGTTTGAAAATCCCAACTTCCATTGTTTTAACCAAATCAATAAAGGAGATTGACATTCAAACAATGATGATGTCTTGCCAGGGTCAATGTTTCTTTCTTTTTGACAAGTGCCCATTGAGCAATGCCCAAGGAACAATTTAGATTTTTCTTTTTTGGCATTCTTATGAAGGATAGTCTGACTGGAGCACTTTGACCATTTTGATAAGTAACTACAAGCCCTGCGACGTTATATGTAGAAAATTGAGACACCTACCTGGTGCAAAATGTCAACAGTAACTGGATAAATCAAGTGTTCCACAGTCACATGCAGAATTGCATTTGATGACGATTCTGTGTTATCAGAAGACGCTGCTGCACTCAAGGCTTGAGATGGATTGGAAACAACTAGTTCCTTGTGCTTAGAAAACTGAATGTAGACAGGCTGCGATCTATGATAGAAGGGGGTGAAAGTTCTGCTTGAAAAGAATCCAGTCAAACATTTTGTTTTCTTAAGGCACTGAATCATGACAAATAGACCTACCCCACTATGCATCATGTGATCCATTTGATAAAGATCAAATATCACTGCAAGCAAACAAAACCAACCCACTGTCCCAAAATTCGCTAAAAGAGATCATTTTCATTTCAGATGGATACCAGCCAAAATTTCAGATGAAAATACCAAATTCGTCCATTGGACATCGACATACAGTAAGTACCAGCAAATAAGAAACCCCCTTCTATAAGAAACAGACCTCATTTTCTTCAAAGGGGCTCCTTTAATAAGAAACAATTTTAGGTCTGAAATTTAAAAGTTTCTTATTTTCAGGTTTGTCATAGTTTGTTCCTAAATGCCAACAAATTTTCCCATAAATGACTGTAATATAATATAGCATTCTCAAAACAGAATAAAGATTTTCAAAATGAAAGATTCACACAACAACAATTTAACATGGTTAAAATGTAAAATGTACCAGTAATGTTCAATACAAATGCATGTACGCTTCTGTCATATACCTTGACTTGACTTGAAGGTACCAATGTATAAGAAACTTTGACCCTGATCATGAAACGGTCTCTTCAGATAAGACACTTTCTGAGGCCTCAAGTTAAAAAGTGGTTTCTTATTTGCGGGTACCCGCTGTATTGGATCTTTATATCCAACGCGAAGGTAAACTATTCGTTATCTAATGAACATGTTACTAAAAGAGAATCTAGGGAGATAAAAGCCCTGCGCAGAAGGAGTCTGTGTATTCTATTTCTAGCCTCTTGTATTTGATAATTTCACATCGTACGTGGAAATTGTCTAGCTAGGGGAACAGTAACGTGCATAGGAGTTGTCTTTGTCCTATCTATAGATTGCATCAGCTTAGCTCCATTCTTTCACCTTAAGAATGCCAGTAATACTAAAGAGGTTTATTAGAATTTATTTCCAACAGGTAGCAAACCTTGTATGGTTTGCCCCCAAATTTCATAAAGAAAATTGTACAGCTATACCCAATACGTCAGCAACAGGAGCTTAATAACTACAGCCTGTCAAAATTCCTGGTTCTGATTGTCCAGCCTTTTAATACTTATCAGATCAGTGCTGTCTATAATTCGTTCTCGTGTAAGAGTGATAATAAACTATTTATGGCTAGCTTTGATGTTAGCAGCCTATTTGCAAATATTCCTTTGGATGAAATTGACTATACAGTTAATTTGGCATTTGAAGAGAGGACAGCGACACTTATGTCTATAATGATCAGCTACGTGGATTTTTACAATTAGCTGTTAATTAAAACCATTTTTTGTTTACTGGACGGTTGTACAACCAGGTAGATGGAGTTGTAATGGGATCTCCATCAGGGCCTACTTTCGACAATATTTTCCTGCCCATTCTGGAAACTAAACTTTTCCGGAAACCAAAAATTTTCAAGAATCGCGGATATTGTTGCCTGACATCAGATGTGAGACAAACATTAACTTTTTCTTTGTGGATGAATAATCTTCTACCTGGTGTTACATTTTGTGCAAGGAGTGGTCCAAGATTTGTTTGTAATTATTTCAAAGATGTTACAATTGCTCCAACCATGTGTTACAATTACCCCGTGTTATGGGGGCAATTGTAACACTCGATCACTGATTTTAAAACTATCATAGCGTCCCCAAAATTGGCTCCACGTGATGGAAACTAAGGTCTATTTTATTCCAAAAGATGCAACTACAATATCATCTACCTCCAAGAACGCAATTAATCAATATTTGGATGATACATGGCTGAAATGTCAAAGAAAGTTCCTCCTCTTCGTCAGTAGCAGTACTGTCTTCGCGACCAGGATGTCATTGGGCAATTAAAGGCACGGACAGAAAATTTAAGTCTAGTTTTTATCCCAACTGCCTATCCGAATGGAATAAGCTTGAGCCTGAATTGAGACTTGCACCCTCAGTTGCTGTTTTTAAGAAAAAGATCGTATCAATAATCCGACCCCCTGCAAAATCTGTTTTTGGAATACACGATCCAATAGGATTATCCTTCCTTACACAACTTAGGGTTGGTCTCAGCAAGTTAAATCTCCATAAATTCAAGCATAATTTTAGGGATACCATAAACCCAATGTACCCAACAAACGATGGCATTGAGGACACTGAGAACTTTTTGTTGCTCTGCCCTTCTTTTGATGTTCAACGACAAAATCTTTTCGCTGGAATTGTTGAATTATTACGACCATTTGTACAAATCATCAATCTTTCAAACGATTCTTTCATGCACCTTTTATTGTATGGTGATCTAGACCTTTCTGATGAGTTGAACAAAAATCTAATCGAATTGACTGTACGTTTCATCCATGAAACTGGTCGGTCTTATTAATCTATTGGGACTATAGCTGTGTACTAAGCAACCACCAAGTCCTCTATCGTAAATAGCTCTTCTCTTTGTAAATTCTGTTTCACATCAGATGTCAGGTATTTTACTTCCTAAATCAACACTTAAATGTTTTGCACTCGCGACATCTTCCAACCCATTGAAACCCTGACCTGACATCTGATATGAGACAGAATCTATTATAGTATCCATTAATCTTTAATTGTTTCGTAATGTGTCTGCATACAATTTAACGTTTCATGTTTTTATATATTGGCCATGGGGTAGTGATTGTATTTCGCTTCCCATGGTATCGTACCTGTAGTGTTGTATAGTAATTTAAAGTTAGTTGACGGAGATAAATAGCTACCTCCAGGCCTGCATATGCAGGGAGCTGGGCAAGCTAAAAATAGATCTTGTTTCTTAGCCAATAAAAATTGAGAACTCTTGTGGTGATCACCACTTTCACGTGATCAGGTTTTCTCGAGAACAAACAAATTCAAAATGGCTAACGGATTCAGAGTTGTGCTCTCCTGCAAGAAACAGTAGCGAACTCAACGAGCTGGAAAGTTGTACACTTTGTTTTTGGGGTANTTGTATAGTAATTTAAAGTTAGTTGACGGAGATAAATAGCTACCTCCAGGCCTGCATATGCAGGGAGCTGGGCAAGCTAAAAATAGATCTTGTTTCTTAGCCAATAAAAATTGAGAACTCTTGTGGTGATCACCACTTTCACGTGATCAGGTTTTCTCGAGAACAAACAAATTCAAAATGGCTAACGGATTCAGAGTTGTGCTCTCCTGCAAGAAACAGTAGCGAACTCAACGAGCTGGAAAGTTGTACACTTTGTTTTTGGGGTACGGGGAAAAGGAAGAGGAGTTGTTGGACGAGCACGACGATATCCAGTTGTTATTAGGCTTCGAGACTTCAGCAGAGACAACACTAACAGAATGGATTTTGGAAACAGTTGAGTTAGGCGCCTAGTAGGCCGATCGTTGCCAAAGACGTACGAAACTCCCCCGAAACTAAGTCCGTGCATGACAAAATTTGAAAAGCTGGAAGACGGATATGTTCACATGCTGGAAGATATTCGTATGCAAGAAAGTTCCACGAAAAGAGGGCAAGTGTGATTACAGAGGATGATATTATTTTGTTGTATTGTTTGTAGTTGTACAGCCTTATGCGTTTTCCATCCAGTGGTTTCCCCTCTTCCTCAATTCAATGGCGTGACGAAAGGCAATCGCTGATTGGTCAATTCATTTCGATTGAGTTGAATTGAAGTTATTTTTGGAAAGCCGTTGGCTTTAGCTCCGTCAACTAACTTTAAATAGGTATAGTAGAATGTAAGATTATTGTAGAATTTTATATTTGAATAAAAAAAAAGACCTAGACTATAGATGTTGAAAATGCCAGTACCATGAATAAAATAACTGAAGCGTTTTGCATGAGCCCTTAGGCATTATTGCACATCTTAGGTGAAATCTAATTTGAGACAGATTTCAGAAGTGATGAAACCAATGAAATCAATTTGAAGAAAAAATTGTCCTCTTCAAGTTGCCTTGATATGGTATTTATCCAACAAAAAAGGCTTGATATGGTATTTATTAATGATGAGACAGATCACTTATTGACAGATAACCCTGAAACAGGTCTTGTAGGATTTGCATTCATTTGCTTTAAAACATTAATTTTAAAATACCTACCCAATTGTTGGTGTAACAAAAGTATAATAATTGACAGTCTTCTCAGCTGAGTTTTCATCTTCCAACTCCAGAAGTGCTTGCTGGTTATTCTTCATATACAGAATATTTGTCACTCGTCCAAATGGAGTTCCCAGCGCAATTATCTGTGTCATAAACCAATAAATACGTGTAAACAAATGATTTGTGGTACAGAGCTCTGGGCACGCGCCCAAACGTTCGTTTGGGAGCGATTGATCGCGCGCCCGGTAATAAAATATTTCCCTCGAAGAGAGCGATGTCAGATTCGGGAATGCTCACTGGAAAACTTTGTGGGGAAATTAATTCTCGATTTCAAATATACCTTTTACCTCCCTCGTGCTGATTTTAATGGATGGATTCAGTTGAGTTATTCTAATTGCTCATTCCACCGAAGTTTAGTTCACCGAAAACGTTCAGGCCATCTCCTTCCGAGAAAACATTTGTCTTAAATGTCAGACTTCTCAAGCAAGTTGAAGTTTAAATGCGTCGTGATGTCACAAAACAACTTAAAATCAGTTCCTTTAATTCAATTAGCTTGATTTACTGTGAATTAAATACGTGTTAGGGTAATAATTACGAGATTAAGCAAAATTGGGGGAGGGGATTACCCATAAGTTCTCGAGAAATATGACATATATCTTTGTTACCGTTTGCTATTTCTTTCGCTATTTCTTTTGCGCGCCCCATACAGGTCACGCGAGTTCTTGGTCGCGCGCCTTAATTTCTGAGCGTGAAAGCCCTGTGGTACATGATTTTAAGATAGCCTTAAATAACAGACTCATCGTACTAAACCCATAAATGCAACAA
Source organism: Aurelia aurita complex sp. Pacific (assembly GCA_004194395.1). NCBI lineage: Eukaryota > Metazoa > Cnidaria > Scyphozoa > Semaeostomeae > Ulmaridae > Aurelia > Aurelia aurita complex sp. Pacific. Next base: position 465,675 of record REGL01000089.1, on the reverse strand, counting down.
AAACAAAACACCGTAATCTGTAGAAAGAAGACTGTTAACTCCTGTAAAAGAACAACAACCAAAATAATCAAGAAAAACAAGAGAGAAAACAGTTGAATTCTGCAAGAGAAATCTTAAAGCCTGAAAAGAAAGAAATAAGTTAGTAAGTCAACAGTAACTGTAACGCACATTTCTACAGATTACAGTATTTTTGATGCGTTTATGGGTTAAGTACGATGAGTCCGTTATTTAAGGCTATCTTAAAATATACCGGGTGAGCCAGAAAAAAGTTCCCACTTTTAACAGGTCACGCTAAATCATACACTGGACCAATTTCAAATATATTTTATTTAATCCTTTGCTAATATCCTATATTATTCTTGGTTATTTTCTTATTTTTCGGATGCCTACTTTGATAAATTTACGATTTCTTGAAATTTATTTGCCTGCGGACTGCCCAAAAAGATAAAAAAAAACAGTGATCAAATTTTCTTAAGACTGAACTTGGCAGAATAAAGGAAATGCTCCTTGAAATGAATAGGGATTTTAGAATGGATTACGTCGCACGAGCAGTTGTTTGATGATTGCACTAAATTAGTATCATTTTTATCAATACAAAGACGTGCAGCCCTTTACGATTTCTTTGAAAAAATACTTACTAGCTACTGCAGTTCGTGCTTGTAAGAATTAAATATATTTCAAACAAGTGTGTAGATTCAGGACTTCTTTATGTGAAGACCTACTACCTAATTCCATACAGGCAAAAACTACAGTAGCTAGCAAGTTCTCTTTAATGATGAAAAACTGAAAGCCTTTGTGTCGATAAAAGTGATGCTAATGTTGTGCAATCATTAAACAACCGCTTGTGCGACATAATCAATTCCAATTCCTTGGTCATTTTGAGAGCATTTTCTTTATTCCGCTAAGTTCAGTTTTTAGAACATTTGATCACTGTTTCTCAATCTATTTGGGCAGTCCACAAGCAAAAAATTCCAGAAAATCGTAAATATATCAATAAGTAGGCCTCTGAAAATGAAAAACCGACAAAAAATAACCAAGAATAAGAGAGGACATTGACAGAAGATTGAATAAAAAATATTTGAAATTGGACCAATGTATGATTTATCCTGGCCTGTTGGAAGTGGGAACTTTTTTCTGGCTCAACCGGTATGTACATATATATACCAGGTGTCCCAAAAACCGGTAACATATTTCGTAGGCACTAGGGATAAGAATTTAAGTCGAATTGATCCCTAATAAGTTTTGAAGTACTCTTCGATAGTTAACTTGAAGATTGATACCTTTCTTGTTGAGAATTGGTGCATCTAGAGTTAGACTACAGTAAAATCCGCACATAAGAACCTAAGATTTTGAACTCAGCCTTTTTAGGTTTTTATGCAATGAGGCACATCCAGTAATCAGGGTTTAGGTTCTTAACTCTTTACATGCTGCAGGCTCAAACTTGCGTCTAGCAATCCTTTCACTTCCATGCCGCCGGCCCAAAACGGGGCAGTAATACCTCGTTACCCATTCTCACCCTTCTCGAACCATCCCGAACCAAACAGCCGAG
>REGL01000089.1:392519-404469 GCA_004194395.1 Aurelia aurita complex sp. Pacific | reverse complement strand
CGTAAAACCCGAAACCCGAGGGCTAAAATTGGTCAAACCCGCAACCGGTGAAACCCCAAAGCCCCCCTCTGGTAGGATTCAAGCACGTTTGAAACCAAACAGAAAATATTTCTTTGCAAATTCATCATTTGACAACAACGTTTTTCGGCTGTTTGTTGAGTTTCACCAGGTTTCATAGGATCTGCAAAGCAAAGGTTACCTGCTAATTACCAAACAAAAGTAATCGTATGCACAAAACAATAAGTAATTAGAAGAAAAGCGGGATCACTAGATTTCAGTTTAGCTGGTTATTGAAGACTTACGATGTGTGTCATAGTTCTGTCGTTGTAAGATAAGGTTTTGGTTAGAGAGGGTTCCTGTGGGCTAGAAAAACCCATCAAAAATCCTTCTGTTTGCAAGAATCTCGTACGATCTTCGTATGAATGAAGTGCCCCTCGGTAAAAGGGTGGCATATTCAGTAGTGGTCCTTGCCTGACGCTCTCTCATCGGAACTCAGACTTGGAACAAATGAAGTGAAAGGATCCTGGGGGTTCCTACGTAGCAACTAGCAAACAATTAGACCCAGTATTGAAAGCTTTTAAGATTCTCAGATTTCTTGAAGATTTCTTCTAATATTCTCTTCTCACTATTTCAATCCATTCAATGTGCAATATCTTATATTTTCATACAGCTTGTATCGTACCAGGCTGGTACCCAGGGTACTTGTATCGTCGATCGTCGTTAAATTCTGGTACAGGAATCCTTGGATATTTTTCTCCTGCAGTGTAAAATGTAGGAGGTTTCTATCAATCGTGCCATATGCCTTTCTAGAGTCTATGAATACTGTAGAAAGCTTTCTCTTTAGTTTTCAAATTGCTTTATCAATCAATGTTTTGATCCAAAATCGTCTCTCCACTACATAGGACCTAAAATTTGGAACATCTACACTCTGACCAAAAATCTGCCAAGAATTTCAACAGTTTCAAGCATTATCATCAAGGACAAATTCTGTAAAGACCCCTAAAACCAAGAAAACAGTCCCTATATATATATATTATTGAAATTCTATAAGCTGCAACAAAATTATCTATTAATAATTTTGAGAATGCAGCATTGGCCTCAACTTCTGAAACATAAATATTGTTTTAGTTTCGTTCGTGAAAATTTTTCTTTCAATGACACCTCAAGACCATTATCTGGTGGAAACAAAGTCGCACTGACCTTTTTAATGCTATCCCTGGCTGCTATTTTAAACTAGGGGCGTTTTAGATTAGATTTTAACTTTTAGACTTGTATTACATTTTCACCTGTAATTAGTGTTCTTTTTTCCCAAAGTTATGCCACGCTTAACTTTTAAAAACACGAGTTAACTGCGATGCCGGCCTCTTTCTTGTGGATGGGGCAAAGAAAGTTTGATGACCATTCCATTCGGATGGTTGTATAGCAGATCTAAAGATCATGTTGAACAGTTTGCAAAGGGGTTTAGCAAGTGCTTCTTTTCCAGGGATAATGAACTCACTTAGTACTTTATCAGGGCCAGGTCATTTGTTTAATTTGAGTTTATTGATGGTTTCTAAAATTTCATTGATCTACGGCCATCTACAGACAGTCTGAAATTGTAGCGTGCCTGCAAATGACCCTGGGTAACAATGAATTTTCAATGAATATTGGTAACATGTGCAATTCAGCTTCAAGAAAAGTTAAGAAACTCCGCAAGAAACTTTTACGTCATGAATTTGGTCTGCGCGTACTTTTTTTACAAGAAACTGCCCATAAGAAACTCAACTCTTAGATCGCCAAAAAATTAAGAAATTCCAGTACTGGGAAACTATAAGTTAAGAAACCATTTATTTTGATAAAGGAAATCCTTTACATCTTTTCTTAACTTTCACTCGTTTTCTGTATCATTTTGCTCGTAAGGTACTTGAGTAATGTCTAAACATTGGAAAGGCTTGAAAAACCTTGTTTTGAAATGTTCACGAGGGCACAGGCACAGGTAGTGAACATGAAGATTGCTATGGAACCTCTAAGAAACTCGTAAGAAACTCTGAGTACTCAAAATATGATAATTTTAAGAAACTGTCAGTACTTTTTTTTTTTTTTTTTTTTTTTTTTCGCCAAAAAATTAAGAAATTCCAGTACTGGGAAACTATAAGTTAAGAAACCATTTATTTTGATAAAGGAAATCCTTTACATCTTTTCTTAACTTTCACTCGTTTTCTGTATCATTTTGCTCGTAAGGTACTTGAGTAATGTCTAAACATTGGAAAGGCTTGAAAAACCTTGTTTTGAAATGTTCACGAGGGCACAGGCACAGGTAGTGAACATGAAGATTGCTATGGAACCTCTAAGAAACTCGTAAGAAACTCTGAGTACTCAAAATATGATAATTTTAAGAAACTGTCAGTACTGGCCCAAAATTCTTAGTTCCTTATAAAGAAAAATACGTGTATGCTTTGCACCGTGCTCCGCGCCGTGCTCCAAAGAATAAATTGACTGCACCTGCTAGAGAAATATGACAATTTGTTGTCCCGATGTCCCGAGGGATATTTGCGAGACGCAGTATTTCCTCTGTCTGCTTTCTTTGTTTACATCGACTTGAATATTGTGAAGGGAAGGCAGGTGAAGAAGAGAGTTGCCTTTTTGGAGTCAAAGCTACCATTAAAAGCCACCATTTGCATTATATAAACATTTCTTCAATTGAAATATGGCTTGAGATCATTAATACAGATCTACCAATGCTACCCTGATGCCAGTACAAGGAGCACGCCCGACTGTCAAGACAAGACCAAGTGGAATAATAAGGAACATTTTCGGCGCTTTAGGCGGAGTCACTTCTAGCAGCTCTGGAAGTAGCAATAGCAATGCTCAGTCAGCCGCCAATGCCGATAACGATGAAGTTGTGGAAAGGTTGACGGGTGATGAATTAGTGTTGACCAGGGTATGATTGCTCATTTTAGGCCACTTAACTGTGCTGGTATTTGTGTGTTTTGGAAATGAAAGCCACAAACTCATAAATAAGTTGATTAGGCCTGGCCTTCACATACAGAAAAGGGGCCTAACTGCTTTGAGCTCAGTTCATCCAGGAGGCTATTTCTGGGGTCTAACAATAGATCGTTGGCGGAGTTATTGATTAATTCACCCTGGGCTTCAGAATAAAACCACACATAGAATGGCAAGTGGATTATTGAGAAGGTTTCCATAAACAACAAGAAGAGAAATCGCACAGTTCGTTTTCTTTCTTCCAGAGTGCTGGAAACTCCACGAGCATGGAGAATCTTGATATGATTCTTTTACCAATCTAGATCCGGATCCGCTCTAGCTATTATTATGGCAGGTTGGTGAAGTCGGTAGCTGGGTCCCGAATTTTAGCAAGGTCCCTCTTGTCAAGATTTCCACAATGTTTTGCTAATTTTTGGTTAAAGACCTTGTTTTGTTTAAAACTCTCCATGAAATGAAGCTGGGGAGCTATCTACTATTTGAAATAATATACCAGCTCAGAGGGCTGGGTCTGCAGTTTAGCACTCTTTCCCAAATGGGAAATGTTGCCTTTCCAGTTGGGAAACTATCTGTTGGGAGACTGGGAAATGGTTTCCCAATAGACCATTACCCTAAAGATGTGGGCAAGGAACTTTACCAAGATATTGCATTCTAATTGCGAATCTTTAAAAATTCCGTGGGAATTCGATTAAAGAACGCAATGCGTCCCAGGGTGGAATCCATGCAACCTACACCAGAGATCTCCGGCGTGGAATCATGATAATCTATTGTTCTTCTTTGTTCTTCCATTGTTTTGGCAAAAATCTCCGGCGTGGACTTTGCATGGTTTCCACCATGGAATGCATCTTGGTAAAAAGTTCCTCCTACCCCTCCTACCATTTTTAGCGTAATGCTCTATTGGGAACAAATTGTAAAACTGGATACATATTTTTTCCATTAGAAACTGGTTTGTAAGAAACTAGTACTACTATGACCAAAAATTTAATAAAAATTCTAGTACTAGGCTCAAGAATAATTAAGAAACTCTAAAGTTTTATTTCTAGAATAAGAATAGGTAGGTTACGGTTTGTGTGGCATTTTGTTACTTTTGACTGTAAATAATTGGTACTTCCTGTACCAAAAAAGCTGGGGAGATAACTGGGAAAGCTAGGATTTTCTAGGATTTCCCCAGTTTCCCTAGCTTTTGCATGAAAACAAATTTCAAGCTGGAAATGTTCCCAAAAAATTCCATTATATTCCACTATTTCCCAGCTTTCCTAGGAATTTTGCTCTTTTCCCCACCTTTTCTATCCTAGGAATCCTAGAAAGCTAGGGAATTTTGCTCAGAAATTACCCAGGAAAAACCTAGGTATTTCCCAGTTTTTTAGTATATGGGTTTCTTGCCTTAATTTGCATGGCTTATTCCTGGTGACAATATCAATGCAAAATTAAAACCTTTTGTCGATAAGAAGGCTCAACCTTGAGCCATAACGCAATGTTAGGCCCCAAAAAATAAGAAACTAATTAAGAAACTTTTACTACTAAAACACCAAAGTTTTCATGCCAAATTAAGAAACTTAGTAAGAAAAGTGCTTAAGTAGTTAAGAAAAGTGCTGATCCAAGTTTATTAAAAAAAAACTTGTAAGCACAAGAGCGGTATGGTACCGGGTGCGCCAAACTAAACTATGCACATTTGACAGGTCACAATAAATCATAGACTGGACCGATTTTAAAGATTCATGACTTGATCTTTAGCAAAAATCCTGAATTAGATTCTAGGCTTTTTTGCAAATTTTTCTGCTTTCAGGCTTTAGAGCTAGACACGAGTTTCTTAAGAGTTTCATTGTCAAAAACACTGAAAACGATAAAAAAATGTCAACCAAATTTTCTTAAGAATCGACATGAATGGACAAAGAGAAAACTTGTTCGTGGTGATTTGAGATTTAGAAATTGATTAATTAATCGATACAATTAATCGATACAATCAATCAATTTCTAAATCCCAAATCTGTCCATTCATGTTGATTCTTTAGAAGATTTGATCGACCTTTTTAAACTTTTAAGAAACTCGCATTTAGCTCTAAAAGCTGAAAAATTTGCAAAACATTCTAGAATCTATCTAATTCAGGCTTTTTGCTAAAGATTAAGTCGTGAATCCCTAAAATCGGTCCAGTGTACGATTTATTATGGCCTGCCCAACATGCATACTGTAGTTTATTTTGACGCACCCAGCAGATTAAGGTTTTTTCAAATATTTGGATTTAGCATTTTAAAACTCGCAAATTCTCCATTGGAAATTTTGTTCTATCTTTGTTGCCCAATTGGGAAGTGTTGCCAAATCAGGCAACATATTTGAGTCAAATTTTGCAATACACATTTTTTTTATAAGAAACTTGGATCAGCACTTAGTACTAACAGTTTGTTAATTTCGCACAAAAATTACGGTGTTTTAGTAGTAAAACTTTCTTAATTAGTTTTTTATTTTTGGGGGTCTAAAATTCCGTTATGGCTCGAGGTTGAGCCTTCTTATCGACAAAGGTACAAAGTTACCAATTTTTTGCAGTCAAAACTTGATATTTACAAACGCAATGCCACTCGAACAGTCATCTACCGATTCTTATTCTAGAAATAAGATTTTAGAGTTTGTTAATTGATCTTGAATGTAGTACTAGAGTTTCTTAAATTTGTGGTCATCGTAATGGTAGTTTCTTATAAACCAGTTTCTTATAAAAAAAACGTGTAATTTGAAATGTGTTGCCCTATTGGGCAACATTTCCCATTTGGGATCACATTTCCCATTTCCCAACGGCCAGTTCATTTACGGAGGGTCAGGGAGTAATGCAGGCGTCCCTCCACACCGCAGTTCATTGAGATTTGTCAAACTACTGTAAATGTAGAAGGCACATTGTGTTTTTAAAGGGTTTATGGGATGATAGACTTTTTACTAGCTACAGTATTCTGCAAAAGAGTCATTAGAGGCCACACCAAGTGATTCTTTGATGCAAAATGCCCATTTGGACATTTTCAAAGAACCCATATTCCTTCCCACAAAGTTTTCCCATTGAAAATTGATGTAATGTTTCTATCATGATTGAATGTACTGTTCTTTTCATGCTTCTCAAATAGACAATTGTGTAATTAAGATGGCTTCAATTAATGTTGTTACCATGATAGGTATCTTGAAGAGAGCTTGATTCAATTTGTTTATTTATCATGAAGTGCAGAGAATCATAGTAAAAAGTTCCTTGACACCATGTCTATTGGCCTAAATGCAGCCACACCCACAGACACAAACAGACAAGATTCAGTCCTTGTGGTTGAAATTCTTTCATGCTATATAGAATATAGAGCAAAAGCTGCAGAGAGCAGTGTCTTGATAAAAGCTGATCAGCAAAAGTGAAATAAAGCAGGATTTTGAGAACAGAGTCATTTTACCCCCTCAAGATTCTTAACTGGTTTCAAAACACATGGAATAGAGCAAATAATTAGACTCCACCCCAACTATCCCTAATTTTATATTTAAACAAGTATTACTTATGATAACAAAGTTACTATAATTGACAATTGAAGATGTCATTAAATTCAGAATGTACAAAAGAAACATCAAATATTTACGTAGATCAAATGCTTAGCAAAACCAATTCTTTTCTAGGCACTGTCCTTTTATGTATTATTGAAAATATCATGCATATTTTTATAGAAACTAAGAACTTGACTCACACTGGAAATTAAAATTGTCAACTTTAGTGGCCTTTAGTGCCTACATTTGACCAAAGTCACTTTGCCTAAATCTTGGGATGCAGGAATTTTCCATACCTTTACAGTTATTTCACACATGACTTCTGTCTAGACATTAAAAGTAGCACCAAATATATGATACAGTATTGAATCCAGCAAAATCTTTGGATCAGAAAAAATGATATAAACATTAAAAATTCTTTTCAATGTTAATTGAACAAATTGAAAAAGTTTAACTTGAATGAGATTTTTCTCACAGTTTCCAATCTTTGGATGGTATGAGCATTTTTTGATTTTTAGAAAGAAAATTGTGTTAAAATATAGGTGTCCCGTAAATTATCCCAAAATATCTTTCTCTGCTGTTTCAAGCACCTTGCTTACCTTGCACACCTGTCATGAGAAGAATGCTTTCTTTGTTTGCAGCTGATTACAGATTTGATGCCACCTGATAATTGATGTGTTGTTCTTTAAAACATGAAGATAAAAATAGCCACGATACTTCTTAATCTTTTTATTATATTTTTTGAAGACTAATAACATTAAAAACTCTTTTCAGCATACTGCAGAAACTGGGACCTTGCTTGAACAATTCAGATCAATAAATTTTGAAATTGAAATTAAATATCTTTGAAGCTTCTTTAATACCAAGAATGCTATTGTAAAAATGGGACTTTTGTAGAAGAAAAACGATTTAAGATAACACGTTCCAAAACCGGAACAGATAGTGGCAGATTTTTGTCATTTTTTTCCCTGCATTTTTGACAGTATTTTATTTTCCTTTTTGGATCAAAGAGTAGAGAATTATAAAATTGCTTGAAGACAAGGAGAAAATTGCTGTCAGATTTTCTATCAAGATTTAAATAGTTTTGATCTTTCTTTGTATTATTTTGAAATGCATACAGTTCATCTTGTCACTTTTTTCTTTTAGGTCGGACGCTATGGCTTTCCATATCAAGCAACTTGTCTTGCTGTTGATCCATTACAAAAGATCCTTGCAATTGGAACAGCACATGGTGCCATCAGACTGTATCCTTTTCTTTTTACTGTTAGTTCACCAAGCAAAAAGTTATTGGGTGTATTGCAGCTTTTGCATGAAAGTTTTTGGTACCAAGTGCTGGGTATGCAGGCGTAGAGAAGGCTTACATAGGATGTATTCCTTTGAGCATCTGCAGTATTGTTTACCATCCATGATTCGAACTGANTCTTTCTTTGTATTATTTTGAAATGCATACAGTTCATCTTGTCACTTTTTTCTTTTAGGTCGGACGCTATGGCTTTCCATATCAAGCAACTTGTCTTGCTGTTGATCCATTACAAAAGATCCTTGCAATTGGAACAGCACATGGTGCCATCAGACTGTATCCTTTTCTTTTTACTGTTAGTTCACCAAGCAAAAAGTTATTGGGTGTATTGCAGCTTTTGCATGAAAGTTTTTGGTACCAAGTGCTGGGTATGCAGGCGTAGAGAAGGCTTACATAGGATGTATTCCTTTGAGCATCTGCAGTATTGTTTACCATCCATGATTCGAACTGAATCTTGAAAACATTAGTTTCAATGTGGCCAGAATTTTCCAGTGCAGTATTTGGTATTTGTAGTTTTACATTCGTTTTAAAACTTGTCTGACAGTTTAGTGGTCAGAACCTCATCAGTGTGATGCCCATTGTGGGCTTTACTAATTAATTTAGATAGATAGATAGACATCTAAACCTAGCTTCCCCAAAAGTTAAGAATTTTTAGGGGTAGAGGAGTGGAAATACAATTTTGCAATAGACCTTTTAGCTATTCAGAAAAGAATCAGAATCAAACAACATTTTGTAGAATTTTCGAATGTGCACAATAGTGATAGAAGCTCTAACATGACTCGATCGTACATCGCAAAAAAAATGTATAAAAATATTTTTTGATCCAGGCTCTTTTTTAGAATAGCTAAGAGGTCTATTGTGTGAACGATTTTCATCACATATTTGCAGCTTTCCTTGATTAGCAGTAAGCCTTCTGCGATCCCAGCATCTGCCATTATCAAATGCAATTCCACCTTCACCTAGGTGTCACATCCATTTCTATATATTGATGTGCACTTCTTTATCTTTAGTGGGCTCTAAGATCAAGCCATAATAGGAGAGGCGCTTGCTCAAGTGCCTCCACACGCGCCTTAAAAATTCTAGGAGCCTGATAAAGTGAGTGCCTGGGGTGGATAACCTTTTACTGCAGTGAGCGTAAATATAAATTTCACTGTTAAGACTCTGATTATTTTTGGCCCATTTTTTGTCATTTCTTGGTGTCTTTCTTGCTGTGTCATATACCAACAATAATTTCTTGATATTCTTGGATTAACTTTTATCCAGGTGCCCAATCAAGTAGCTTGAATCAACAAGAGCAGATTTTGTAATACAATAGCAAAAGTTGCGTTTGATTGACTCNCGGAGGACTTCTCCTTCATTCAAATCATTTACGTGGCTGTGTTTGTGTTGCTAACCAATAGACCTATAGTTTCCTTTTGTTGTTTCATGAAAGTTTCACTGCTAGAACCGCAGCTGAAAGTTGAAGTGCGTCGCAGGGAAATCAGCCTGCAAGTTAAACCTTCTAGACTGATCCTCAAGAAGACGTTAAAGAATTGTTGTTTTCCTTGCTCGAATTGATTTTTTTTTGCAGGGAGGCCTTGTCAGTGCATGTGATGATGCAAGCTTACACTTATGGAATTTGCGACAAGCACAACCGGTGTTGATACAGTCACTCCAGTTCAACAAAGAAAAGTATGTAGCACTGCTGTTATTAACAACATGGGGGACTTTCTCCTTGTTCCTTTGCAGTATGAGCTTCTAAGTGTATCAGCTTAAAGGGAATCTAAGCTGCATATATAAGCCCTCGATGAAAATAGCCATGCGGAGACAATAGACTTTAACACGTGCGACGTACAGCACCATATTGGGGCAACTGATCTACGTCAACAGGAAATACTGATATCTGATAGGCTAGAATTTGATCGCAAGTGGCTTCGGCCACTTTTATATGCTTGCATTCTCTTTAAAGGACAAGTCCAGGGTTGGTATTATTGATCATAAAATACAAGATAATACTGCTATGAATGATGTATGATACTTTTTTCCACTATTTTTCGCCTTCTCCTTGTGAAATTACGTATTCAAATAAGCAATCTGAGTGAAGTGACGTCATATCTCGCAAACGAAAACGAGGCTGTGTGATTGTTCTTTCGCCTCTTAATCGCTGCTAGCCTATTTATCGTGTAATCATGCATTGAAAATGGCCTGCATTGAAAATGGCCTGAGAACACGATAAAGAGGCTTGCAGAGATATTGAGGCAAACAAAATCGCATAGCCTCGTTTTCGTTTGTGCGATATGACGTCACTTCGCTCAAATTGCTTATTTGAATACGTAATTTCACAAGGAGAAGGCGAAAAATAGTGGAAAAAAGTATCATACATCATTCATAGCAGTATTATCTTGTATTTTATCATCAATCATACCAACCCAGGACTTGTCCCCACTGGTTGTTTGAAGTGCTTGAAGTTTTTTAACTCCTTTTGCTTTGTCCAAATCAGGATATCATGCATACGTGTACCGTATACAAGCAAATGGCTGTACGTTGGAACAGAGAAAGGAAATGTATATATGGTTTGCGTTGAAACATTCAAAATATCTGGATATGTCATTTACTGGAATAATGCTACTCCATTGTAAGATTGTTATTCATTGCTATTTGCTTGCTTATTTATTTTTGATGAGAACTCGTTGATGAATACTCCTGGTGTGAGAAGTTTGCTTTTTCAGTTGTAAGTAGCTTGTTGCTTCTTTGAAGTCAACTGTCCTTTTAGTCGTTTGTCTATCTATTCGCAAAAGTTTTTGGTTAATCTAAACGGCTTCCACGCTTTTAGAATCGATTTATTTAGACAAATAAATGAGACAATCTCAAAACTAACTCAAAACAACGATTTATGCCTGCGGAAACTAAGGCATGTTTTACACCAGAAGCGTTTTTATTGCTGTCTGTCTAGATAAGTCTCATAACAGGAGTACGATCTAAGCATTCCTAGGACATCTTCAAATTTAGATAATGGAACTGCTCGTTGCTAAATCTATTAGACTTGCAGCATTACAGGCCTAGCCAAGTCGCACTCAGTTTTTAAGGACAAGTCCGGGGTTGGTATGATTGATGATAAAATACAATATAATACTGCTATGAATGATGTATGATACTTTTTCCACTATTTTTCGCCTTTTCCTTGTGAAATTATGTATTCAAATAAGCAATTTGAAAGTGACGTCATATCGCGCAAACGAAAACGAGGCTGTGCGACTGTTTTTTCGCCTCTTTATCGCTGCTAGCCTCTTTATCGTGTACTAATGCATTGAAAATGGCACAAGAACACGATAAAGAGACTTGCAATGATAAAGAGGCGAAAAACAATCGCACAGCCTCGTTTTCGTTTGCGTGATATGACGTCATTTCGCTCAAATTGCTTATTTGAATACGTAATTTCACAAGGAGGAGGCGAAAAATAGTGGAAAAAAGTATCATACATCATTCATAGCAGTATTATCTTTTATTTTTTCATCAATCATACCAACCCCGGACTTGTCCTTTAATAGTCTAAGGTCCTTATGGCGTCAAATTTAGAACGGATTGCTAAATGAGATCAGAGCAGCAGACAATCTGAATTTTTTTAACGAATGATTAAAGATGGGATGATGGTCAAAACTTTAAACACACTGTCTGCGAAAACAAATGAATCTTTGTCTTATATTGTGAAAGCGTTATAAATATACTACAAAACATTGGTCATGTGGATTTATTTTCTGTATGCATCTTGTGAATAGAAGCCAGATATTTTTTGTCGATTTGAAATAAGATAACAGCAGCTTAATGCCTAGTTACATTTTACAAGATAGCTACTTTGTGGGTTTAATTCAATGATATTCACAGGCACTCTTTATCCAATCTCTCAGGTCATGTAGAACGCATCCTGGACCAGTTGTTCACATCGACAGCAATCCTGTTGACAACAGCAAGGTATATAGAGATGTGCTTTATTTCATTATTTATTTCACGAGTTGCTCTGCAGTGGGTGAAACTAGTCAGCCCTAAAAGAAAACAAAGAGCGCAAAAGACCAAATCGATGCCTGTTTTCCTTTAATAGTTGTCCCCTCCTGAACCGTACACCATATACTCTCAAGTACCGAATAATCGTCCCCCCCCCGCTTATTAATTTTTGAAAAATTTTCCAACCCCCCCAC
>REGL01000089.1:377885-392266 GCA_004194395.1 Aurelia aurita complex sp. Pacific | reverse complement strand
AGAGTACAGTACTTTATTTCATTTGTATTTCAAATTGCTTACATTTTGCCAACCATTTACTCTGCTTCAGTAGGTGGTACTTATGTTGAGTGCACTGCCATTTGGTTGTAAACTTTTGCTTGATATCTATCAAAGAACTGATGATGGATTGTTTCAACAACATTTATCAAAATTCTTCCACTTCCCTCCAGTTTTAGTGCCAGCTGCAAGCTGAGTTATAGTGTGTGTGCCAAAAAGACTATCCACTTTTAACAGGTCACGATTAGTCGTAAACTTTACAGATTTTGAGGATTCAATGGCTTAATCTTTAGCAAAAACCCAGTATTAGATTCCAGGATTTTTCGCAAATTGTTAATCTTCTGCTTCTTGAGCTATAAACGATTTTGTTTTTAATTTTCTGTCTCGAAACACTGAAAACGATCAATAAACATCGATCAAATGGTCTGAAGAATGGAAAAGAAGAAACAATTTCGTGGTGATTTGGAGATTTAGAAATCGATTTGTTTTAGTATGCTGCACGAGCCTTTATTCTATGTTAGGAGAAATGTAACTTTTAATGATAGATTAAACCGTACACCATCGTTGAATTTATCCTTTGATGCAGGTGCCGTTCCTGTGTCAACGCCTCACCCCTCCTAGCTGTAGATTCCACCTATCAATCACGACCACTCTTTTGTTATATGACATGCTACGCCACATGACTTGATTTGACTTTCAAACCTTCGTTAACAGCTGCTGTTGACATATGAAAGTGGCTTATGTATCCTGTGGGATTTACGATGCAAAACAGTTCAAGAAAGATACACTATGCCACAGGTTTGTTATAGTATTGAAACAGTGAGAGGAAATATCAGTCTTATCATTGTTGTTGTTGTCGTCGCTTTGTTTGAAACATGTAAATAGTTGCATAATTCATGTGCCCCGTTAAAGGGAATGCAAGCCTTTGATAAAAATAGCTGTGCAAAGACGATAGGCTGTGACACGTGCCGCTCCATATTTGGGTAATTTATCGAGGTCAACAGGAAATACTGATATGTGATTGGTTAGAATTTGACCGCCAATGGCTTGTATCTATATGCTTAGATTCCCTTTTATAGATAGACCTTTTAGCTATTCTAAGAAAGAATCTGAATCGAACCACATTTCATTACATTTTGTAGAATTTTCGAATGTACACAATAATGATAGAAGCTCTAACGACGCTCAATCGGAGCTCTCGTTTCAAAAGGTATAAAAATATCACTCCATTCAGAATCTTTTGTAGAATGGCTAAAAGGTCTAATTACAGAATTCTTAAATGTTGAAACCATAGAAATAGGGGACCTTCGCGAGGTTAAGCTAATGATTTTTGCCTACGGCTTTTTACTGTCGGGCAGTGGCGTAACGGAGACACTGGGGGCCCGTAGGAGTTTGCTAAGATGGGGCCCTTATGTTGGAAGGGGGTTCGGGGTAGTGGGTAAATTTTTGAAACCATGCCCTTTAGAACCTCGAAAAATCCACGTTTTGTTGAAAAGAAAGTTTTTACATAAGAAAAATCAACAGTAAATTTAGCACATTTATAGGAATTGCGTTTCAAAACCTCGGTAGCTTACATAACAAATTGTTGCTCTTCGGTATGGAATTGTATGATATCTAATCTTTTTTAAAGAAATACGGCAATATTCAAAGGTTCGGACGGTACTGTTTTGCTGTTTGATGAAGACTGCTTTGAACACCCAAAAATGTGCACAAATGTTACCAAAAATGTCCTCCATGGCAGGTTCTTTGGCTTGAAAAAAGCTTCTGCGGATAGTACAGCATTAGTGTAATGGTGCAGTAAATTTAGTGCAGAATAAGTGTTCTCCCTTTATACCTGAAACTCATCCATGCAAATAAACACAATAGTTTTAAAAAGAATTTTAGTAAACATAATGCAAAGCCACAGTATGTTATTAGGTGCTCTTGCTCACAAGAATAAAGTTTTGAGACAAATTATAGGGAATGAACGAAAACGGAATGAAAATCCACTGTTGTATTAGCAGACTTTTAACACAGTATGGCCAAAAAGCACACAATACGACAAATTTGTTGGGGGCCCCTTTTGATCGGCGGCCCTTAGTTCTTGAACTAAGGTAGCCTAAACTGCGTTACGCCACTGCTGTCGGGTCAGATTTTTTGTATGCAACTACAGATTTTGCACATGCTTTCAATTCCATGCCATTGTTTTGAGAGTCACCCAAATATTTTGATATTTTCTCCCGACTCCTCAGATGTATCTGCGTCCATTTTTCAGGCTACACAACAGGTCACGTGTACTTGCTGGCATTTCGAGGGAAAACAATTTATGACTGGACACTGGGATGGCAGCACATCGACTTGGAATTCAAGAAATTGTAAAAAGCCAGAGGAAACCGTTTTACTACATGGTGAGCTTCATTATCGACATAGCCAGTCCCTAGACTTATGAATATTCCTATTTCCCTCAAAGGTGGCCAGCAGCATCAAATTTTTCTCTCATGTTTTGATTTGATCAAGAACGCGCTCTTTCTGGCAAATTAAAACAAAATAATAGGTTCTGATGGACGTTGACTCAGGCTGCTGTGAGTAAATGTCAGAAACTTGCTTCGCCTCCACAAAGGAAAGATCTGCACTCAGATCAAATATGTATTGATGTCAGTGCCACTAAAATCATACCATGAAAATCATCCAATTGATTCATGCAGTTTCAAATGTCTCATCTCAGCGAAACTTACTTACTTCGATTGCCCAAAAGTTTCGAGGCAGTTTTTCAGTCTGATAAAGATTTTTGAGACAAAACCGTTTCTTTACTATTAATCGTAGAGCATATTTCATTTTCACCAGTTTTTCTTCGATAAAATTTACAAGAACAAACAATATTACAATGACGATACCACAGAGTACTTATCTACTCAGTGGCCTAACATAAAGTATAGGGCAGACAGTTTCCTTCCACAGTTTCCTTGTAAAGATTGCAATGCCTTAGTGTCGGGCGATGTAAGAGATTAGTTGATAGGCCACTTGGAGATCTTGGGATGTGCATAGTAAAACTATCTCTGAAATCCACGTTAGTAGCATTGTGTAATTTCTGTTCTGGCAGAACGATACAAATTCTCACATTATAACAATTTGTTATTAGTGCTATTATTGCTTGTACCTTGCATGATCAGTGGTTTTTTGATTTATTTTGCTGTTCTAGGTTCAAAGCAAGGTCCTACTTGCTGCCCAGTAACAAAACTAATGTGGCTTGGAGTGAAAGAGGGGTAAGTATCTTTGTCATTGATATATAGGGGAGACCGGGGTCAATTGTAACACGTTTTGGAAAATCAGCCATATCATCTAAAAAATGATTGATTGCGCTCTTGAAGGTAAAAGATATTGTAGTTGCATCCTTTAGAATAAGATAAACATTAGTTTCCATCACATGGAACCAATTTTTTGTTTGATAGTTTTAAAATCAGTCTGTATCTCAAGTCGTATAATGTATAGGGTATGATCGTATAGTCGTATAGGGTTACAATGAGCATTTGCTGTGAAAAAATCAGATTTTTTGCACTTTTCTGCAAGGCATGAGAGTCAATGTTACAACTGCTCCGTGTTACAATTGTCCCCGGTCTTCCCTACCCTTCTCCCGTCTACGCCACAATACGAAAGTGCAATGTTTATTAAAAATGAGGATTAAAAGAAAATAAACAGCAGCTGCATAAGCATTTTTGGTTATTTAAAGTTTCACCGTAATAAGTCCTCTCGATCAGAGCCTCCACCTTCGAATAAACCCTCTTCGAATAAGCCCCCACCTCATAACTAATTTAACAAATAGCCCCCCCTCGAAAAGTAAGCTCCCTAGGGGTATTTCAATTCCATCGCAGGCAAATTTTACATATGTGTTTTGAATTTTTAGCAGAATGTATGAAAAAAATTTACATAAATTTGTAAATTATGTGTATGGATTTATTGTCAGTTTGTCAGTTTATTTCATGTTACATTTTCACATATCATTTCCTGTGAATAGACCTTTTAGCAATCTTACAAAAGAGACTTGATCGAGCAAAACTTTCATAGATTTTTATACGAGAGGTTCGACTGAGGGGCGTTAGAGCTTCTCTCACTATTGTTCCAACTCGGAAATTCTACAAATGTATCAATATTGTTCGATTCAGCTTCTTTTTCAGAATAGCTAAAAAGGTATAGTCTTGTTGTCACGCACCTACCGTACTATCTAATAAGTCCCCCTCGGCTTATTGGAGGATTTACGGTAAGCACCTAAAATTACGTAAGGCGAGGGGCTACACTACGACGATTGTAGTACGTCTAGTGGTCGCTAGCCAGTGAGAGTTGATATATAATCTCACTGCCCATAGTAAATAGAAGGGAGGACTGGTAGGGCAACACACAAGAGCGCTATTCATCGCGCTATTTTTTTCTGAGAACAACTTGAAAGTGCACAGTCACAGGACGCGAGAGTGCACACATTCACAAACAACTTGGCTGCCGACATACCGGGTGTCCCATAGTGATGTATTATTGTTTGATTGCCTACATGTCCATAACCAATGAACCAATTTTCAAACACTTTGCTTTATGTGATTGCCTAAAGGCTAAATTGTATTTAAAGATGTTGGTTATGGTTTTACCAGTTTTCCAAAATTGGTTCATCGGTTATGGACATATAAGCAATCGAACGATAATACATCATTTTGGGACACCCGGTAGTTACTATGCTGCCGAGGATGTTTTCTTTTTGATTGGAGAGGACGCCCATGTCCGTCAAGTATAAAACTGCTTGCAACCCAATACAAATCATATGTTGATGACAAATTGTGAATTTTAATCTTGAAAACATTCATTGTTTGTTTTTCAGGGACCCGTGCATCGTCATGTTTTCTGGCGGCCTCGCACAGGGGAACAGTAGAAAAGGTTTAACGCTGATGAGAGGCAGATCCAAAATGCTGCTGCTATCGGATTACGTCATTGATTTTGCTTGCATGGTCGATACACCATGGCAACAAGGTAACTATAATATGTTATGAATTTTTGTCATATCGACTTAAACAAAATGTAGTTGTATGTGGAGGCCATATGCCTACATGCTGAACGGCTGTGAATGTCAATGATGATAATGATGTTGATTATATGACAGTAACCAGCTAATCATTCCATTATATGAACTTTAGATTGTACAGGGTGTTTCAGAAAAACGCAGTCTTTCCAATGATATCTAGGTTGGGCGTATTAATTGAATTGTTCAACGCTTAACTTAAATGTTTGTAAGTATGGCCTATTTTAGATGCGGGAAAGTGATAGGATATTTACATGGATGGAAAGTCGTCTTTGTGAGAGCTTATTTTGTCATTCTTAACAAAATGCATCTAATGTGAATAAACTTTTCTTTTTCGAGCCTTTGGGCATCACCTCAAGTACTTCTAGGCCTGAAATGTTTTGACAAAATCTGTTTCGCAAAAAGGTTGTTTATTTTGTTGTTATAACATGCTGTATTTGAAATTGGGTATACTTACTAAAATATCAATTAAATGATAAATAATTCCATTAATGTATGCAAACTCCATATCATTAGAAAGAAGAAGATTGTACTTTCAGACGGTATACATTGCATCTTCTAAAACCTTATCAGTTTTAACGATTTTCAATTATAGTTGGGTTGCGTTTTTCTGAAACACCCTGTATATGAACTCACAGGAGCAGTTTCAATCAAATTTCTGTACAAGTTTAAACTTTACTCAGTTAGTACAAGATGTCCCAAAATCTGTGCCCCATCTGTGTGGCTGCTGTGGAGGAGCTGTACTTTCTGTTGTTCGGTTCTTGATACAGTTACAACTTAGGTTAGGCTTCAACTTAAGTTTCAAAAATCGTTTTAACCGGTCTGACTAACTGATTTATGCCACACGAAGGTAAAAAAGTGATTGCTTTAAGACAGCAATTTCTTTGTTCTCCAAAATCCCAAAATCAAATAAATACTGCAAGAAAACAAGGACAGATTTTGTAATACAATAGCATTAGTTGCTTTTGATTGACACCTCAATTCAAAGCGATCGGCGATTGTAGACAAAGGAAAGTCTCTCAACCAGTATTTCAAAACAAACAAGGTCGCAAGAGTTACCCTGAAACCAGTAGGGCAAATTCTTGCCTTGTGCACGCTGAAGGTGGTTTTTTAAGAGAAGTTATGTGCTTACAACGAAAGAAGAAGGGTAAATTTANATAAATACTGCAAGAAAACAAGGACAGATTTTGTAATACAATAGCATTAGTTGCTTTTGATTGACACCTCAATTCAAAGCGATCGGCGATTGTAGACAAAGGAAAGTCTCTCAACCAGTATTTCAAAACAAACAAGGTCGCAAGAGTTACCCTGAAACCAGTAGGGCAAATTCTTGCCTTGTGCACGCTGAAGGTGGTTTTTTAAGAGAAGTTATGTGCTTACAACGAAAGAAGAAGGGTAAATTTAAGACCTGCCTGGCGGATTTTGTTTCTTTGATTCAGGGGCTTTGTGGTAATCGTTTCATTGAAGCCCTAGATACGCAATAATTGCAATGTCTTCTGCTCTGCTTCTGAATCAAATATCGAAATCCGCGAGGCAGATCTTTAGATTTCCCTTCATCTTTCGTTATAAGCACATAACTTCTCTTAAAAACCACCTTTCGCTTGTACAAGGGGAGAGTTTGCCCTACTTGTTTCGGGACAACTTTTGCGGCCTTGTTTGTTTTGAATTACTGGTTGAGAGAATTTTTCTTTGTTTACAATCGCTAAGTGCTTTGAATTGAGGTGTCAATTAAAGCAACTGATGCTATTGTGTTACAAAATCTTTACTTGTTCTGCAAGAAAGGTTTTTATTGCCATGCTGGTATTTTTCTGCAATTTAAAAAAAGGGTTAATCGTAGTGTTTACTGATAACACAAACACATTGAGCCATTTTCAAACAAAGCAAAATGCAAATCCTGCGCTAGGACCCTTTCCTTAAGTATTTACGTGATTTTGAAGGGGTTCCATCCTCCCAAGAAAGGAAACACTTGCTAAAACATGTTCAAGTCATGCTGTGAGGCAGGAAACCGACGAAAGTTTGTGCATCATTTTTAGCCATTTTTTGATAGTTTTTGAAGGAGCCTTCTCGAGAAGGTCTCTCCTAGTTTCAAATTTTGATATCTTATTGAACATATCAGCTATGAAACAAGACATTTTCCAATATTAATGCTTTGACATTCAGGTATGATCATTTTGCAAGCATCGTGGGTTGTTTTTATTCATTCGGTATACATGAATCGTGTGTGTATAATATCATTGTAGCCTCTCAAAGTTTTTGGCCAAAAAGCTTATTCTTGCAATGGGGGGTATTCCTGTGTTCTTGTGTCAATAATTGAGATGTGATGTGAGAATCTCCTTTTCAGATTATCAAAACCCTCAAATTGTTATCGCTTTACTCAAGAATGAAATCGTTGTGTTCGATTTGTCAACGTTACCTGCGCCAAGGTAGTTTTATAATATCTTGTTGTTTATAATTTCGCCTGTCTTGCGTTGCCCATGATCTAGTTTCTTAACTATTCTATCAGGGCCTTAGTTTTAGCTAATCAGGGCCCTTACAAGGCTTGCAAAGGACCTTAATTTGTAATACCAAAACAATGTTACTTGTTTGACAAGTAAAGTATTTCAGTAAAAGTTCTTCTCGCTATTCAAAGTTATTGAGAGAGGGGGATTTTTTGTTTTCGACAAGAGAAAATTTAAGACATTGCAGCTTGACAATATTTTTAGAATCCCCAATAAAGCGATGTACTTGCATGTTGATAAAGCTGTGAAAACTTGTTAAATTGAAATTAAGGGGCCTTACCTAAGATGCCAGACACGATTTCTTCGAACCTCAGCTATGGTCCTAAATTTAGCTCTCTGCAAGGCATATGCTGCGATTGAAGGCTGAAATAATTCCTGAAATTCCTAAGTATGTTCTCAACTTTAGTAGCTTTACGAAAGCTTAACATGTCAGCACTTTAAGGTTATCACACTGTGAAGAGAAGTGTAATAGAAATTGACCACTTTTGAAACTATGGAAATTACATGTCCCTTTCTGGTATCGTATTAAAATCATCCAATTTTTGATAGTTTACAAGGCAAATTTATTATTCATTTCTTTTATAAAAACTACACTGACTAACCCGTTCTCCCCTTTTGTAGTCTACCGTGGTTCGAAATCCCCTACACATTTGGTATTCATGATTCACCAATTACATGCATCCAGTATTACCCAGAATGCCCTGCAGATTTGATCCCAGCCCTCCATCGGTTTTCGACGTCATCCCAGAAGGCTGCTCCCAGTGGTTTTAGCAAACAGGTATGTTGGTAGATGTTTTCTTAATGTTCACCCTTCCTTTTATTCTTACACAGGAAGTAGTTATCTGGTAGTCTGGGTTTTGAAGGAAAGCATCTCACCTGCCAGACCCGGAGCTGACAGGCGATGTAAATTTCAGTCACTGTTTATAGAAGGAATTTTCACCTCGCCTTTTTTTCCTCATAAAACCAAGTCTTAAGACATTTCTACAACGTCTCAATTGTTAACAAAGCGGTATTTGTAACTTTGATGTGAAGAGTTTTTTAAGGTCCAAAAGTGGAAGGAAAGACAGTTCGATTTATACTTCGGTGCTTCTTTGTGTCGGTGGAAAAGAAGCGTTGGTCATAAAACTGCAGAGAGTGAATGATGTTATTCAAATATAAAAAAATATTAACAGTTGTAACGATTTCTTTTCTTATAAAGTTTCCTGATTTTTTCTAGAAATGGCCTATTACTGGAGGAGAAATCGGAGAAGTTAGTTATGAGCCCGCTTTGCTGGTAACAGGGTAAACAAACTTGTCAAAACATATTCCTTATTTGATGTATTCATTGCTCATGTATACGATTGTAGTAATATTGACAATATGAACTCTGTTATTGTTTTTTGCTATTATGCATTTGCTTTTGATATCAGTTTATTTAAAGTTGGCTTAGGTTTTCAAAAGGCTATATATAAAAGCTAATGCAGGCCTACTATCTGGCAACATGACATTAATTTTGATTTAAAGATACATTATAGAATAAGTAACTACTACAAAGATATACGTGTTTTTTCAACTGCATTTTTCCTTTTCACAATGTTAGGGCTTCTATCTGCTCTGGAACTCAACCTAGACCTCGAACAATGTCAACATATCCTACGATTGTAGTCTTCTCCTTTCCAGATATTGATTTTGCTTTTAAAACTGGAGAGGATATCTGGTTAGGTTATAATCCTCCAGGTTACGTTAATGGGCTATTTTAGCAAGAAGACGTGAGCTAAGAAGACGCCAGCAGAATTTTTGTTCGAGGATGTAATATACAAAGCGAAATCAACTTCAAAACTTTGTGAATCTCCTGGGTCTTTGTGTAAGTTCTGTTATGAAATCGACAACCGGAAAAGTGTACTTTTGATGGCCGCTCACCAAACGAGAACACAAACTATTTTGAAGGAGTATTCCTCTTTATGAGCAGCTTTTGAGATAAAAGGGATGGAAAATTGGAATGCTCCAAAAACCTCTGAGCGTCCCCGTCTTCAACAACGTCCGCGCCTTTTTGCTAAAACAGCCTAATGGTCAGCAGTCCACCTACAATCATAGTGCAATGCTATATCGATTCAACCCCAAGAATTTTCTCGCCTCTAAGTTATGAATCAGTTTTGTCTGGGAAAAATGGATACATGTTATACACTTAAAGTTTGCTTCTTTAATAAGGTTCATCTGAATTATTTGCTCTTATCTTAGGCATGCGGATGGAGGGTGCAGGTTTTGGGATGTGTCTGCAAGTGAGTTTGAAATATTTTTCCATTCCACATCACAGTGATCCAGGCAACGGAATAAATAGGAAAAAATGAAACTTGTAAAATTTACAATTTTGCTAGAGTAGCGTCGCCCATTATGGCCGGTCGCCCATTATGGCCGGCTAGCAAGAGAAATTAGATTTCAGGAGACTGACGACTAGTAATGAAATTGCAATTGCGCGGAAAATCTTCGCTGACATCTGTTTTATCATGATTTGACCTTCACTGAAGTTTCAGTTCATTTGCATTGACACCCGACGAGATGGTTTGTGCATATCTCTAATTGATTCTTTCAAATATTGCCAATTTCATGATTCTATTTACATTCCTTCCTTCTTTTTCGTTCGCTCGGCACCTTGAGGTTTGAAATTTTTCGAATATGCTTTGATTTGTCAAAAGTCCTGTATCTAGAGAGGAAATCTACAATGAAACCAAATCAAAGTGACTTCTGATTCAGATTTAAGGTTATTCAGTCTGAGTGCTGCTAATTGCTATTTTCGTCGCCCATTATGCCCATCAGTTACCAGAGAAGTTTCCAATCACTTCAAAATATTAAAATGCAACATTTATTACAAAAAACACCAATTGGGGTTAAAATCTTACTTACTGCCTTGGAAAATCATCGAAACCCAAAAAAACGCAGCGTTATATTAAGTCTATTTTCATTTTAGAAACTATGCCCAATCTCATCCATCCATGCACAAGAGATAAGGCAGGATTTAGAACAACTCAAAGCATGTATTTCAATTGCCAAAACTCGAAGTTTAGGTTAATTCTTATTGATATTTTTAGGTTTAAAGTACCAAATGATAAACAAAGAACAGTAATTAAAGCTGTTTTTCTTATTAAAACTTTTTACCGGAGAGTAGCGTTCATTGTTTCTCCTGCGGCCATAATGGGCGACGCTAGAAGAAAACGACGTTTTTATCCCCTTCTTTAAAATCTTCTAAAATCAGTATAAAGAGTTTACGTTAAAAATCAATACTCTGATATCTTTTTCTCCATTAGTTGGTGATAGAATCTGGCTATTTGGTTTTTTCATTAATTGCTCTATTTGGATCTAACTCAGAACTTCGCGACGACATGGGCATAATGGGCGACACCACTCTAGCTATTAGCAGCTATTAGTTATTAGTCCATGATATTTTTGTGCGCATGCTTTTAACATCTTCACCAGTCATCTCTAAGCCAGAAACATCCTTGTGAAGCGAAATCACCAAAAAAGAATCCAGTGCGTCTACTGACAGAGGAAGAGACAATCGTAAAATCTATGTACGAAAATGCTTGACGATTTATTGAGGAAATTGGACTCAAATTATAGTTTTATGGTAGGTTAGAGCTCATTAGAATAATGGAGAAAGATGAATTTGATTGGTTCGAGGTAGTAACGATGGTGTAAAAACATTTAGGATGGAATTATTAGGAAAGAAATACAAAATTATGGAAAAAGGCGATTTTTCATTAAAATCAAGTAGCCAAAGTGTTTTTTTTTTCAAAATTGCATAGCTCTCTTACCTGTACGAATTTGTACGAATCCTTTGGCATAAAGGTCCATTGGAAATAGCACTTCCACAAGGGATAGGTGCCATTTCCGCCTTTTCCGCCTAATTTTTGTTTTTAGCCTTAAAGTCAGAATTCTTCAGTTTTTCGGAGGTAGTACCAAAAAGAGCATAGTTTGAAGGACATGCAAAAAACGAATTATCCTTGATCAGACTGTATGAATGAATAGATAGTAGTTAAATGTAGGCAACAACCTACAAAACAAAACAAAAATGGCTGCAATCGGAGTTCGGGAAGAGGAAAAACTCTGCCTGAAAGTTATCGAGATTCTGCCAACAATGTGAATTTCGACCGGAAATTGCACTGACCTTTGACCTAATCAATTTCTTCCAACTTCAAAATGTCATATCTCTGCACTCAGAAGTCCGATTTTGCTGAAATTTATTTCATTATGTATGCCAGGGTATGCTTTTTTATAATAGCTAGCAAACTTGTAAATTTTACAAGTTTCATTTTTTCCTATTTATTCCCTTATTTCGGTAATCTGGATCACTGTGCACATGTTTATATTTATTTTGCAAGCTTCAAACTTCATAGATTCAATTACTGAATTTCTGATTTCTGTCATGTCTTGCGGAATTTGAGATAGCCGGAAAGGATTGTAAAGGGGATTATTTTATTGTTATCACCAGACGAATTGATTTTTTCATTTAGAATTGGCAAAAACAATTGACCTTTTAGCTAGCTATTCTACGAAAGAGTCTGGATCTAACGAGATTTTGATACGTTTTCATACGAAAGGTTCGATTGAGTGGCGTCAGAGCTTCTATACTGTTGTGCACATTCGAAAATTATGCCAAATGTATAAGAAATATCTTTCGATTCACAATCTTTTGTAGAATTGCTAAAAGGTCTATTGCTGGCAAATGTTAATTGAGGCAAACAAAACGTAAATATAGTAGATGATTGCCTTACTTTGACACACTCATTGATCATTTTCCTCACTTTTTGCTCACTTAGTCTGACATTTTCTTCAAACGTAACGCAAGCATGTTTAACCAGGTCACAGGCGACACCGAAAGAGCAAAAACCAAATTTAGGTATTGCTGGTCAATATCCTGGGGTCCTAAAACAAACTCTCTTCTAAGTAACCTCTATAAAGGCTGCTCTTTACAGAACAGGGGTTGTTATGACGTTAGCATATAGAGTTTTTCCCATCTCATTGACTACTTGAATCTGATTGCTTATATTTCACTGAATGCTGAATCTTTTCATTTTTTAAGGTACTCTATACTTAGTCTACCAGTTAAACGTCAGTGATTTACACGAGAAGATTGTAACAAGATCAGACAGCATTTCAAGTGAAATAAGCAAAGGTTCAAATGACCTATTAAACGAAGAACCGTTTGCAATACAACATATTAACCTATGCACGCGTAGTAGAGTGTTGGCTGTAGGGACATTGTCAAATTCCGTGATTGTTTATCGATTCAGAACAAAGGAAACTGCTGGAGAAATAGCGGTGAGTGATAGATGCAAATTTTTCCTGCGGCGCAGCAGTATTATTTTCTTGGTCAATTACAGCGACAAGGACTCTGTCTGTTTGTCTGTGCGTTATGTACTACTTTTGGAGAGTTAACTGTGGTAGTCAAATGATAATATTGCGGGCACTACAGCCATCATAGTGCAATGGTGCATGCACATTATAGAATATGTTATATGAATGATTTATTGTTGCATAGCACAGCAGCATTATTATATGTATGTTCCATTGACTTTAAGGAAATACACCGATTTGTCATGCAACCATTCCGGGAGTTTAAGATGAAGCCACTGCTGGTACAAATTGCTCACCTCTATGCTGTAAACTCAATATACAGCACGCTCCAACTATTTCTAGTCTCTAGTGCTAGTTTTTATCCTAGTATTTTTGCGGGGTATTCTTTTGTATCTTTGTTGTTTTGGAAATTCTCTGAACACTGCACTACTTCTAGACTTTGCATATACTTTTGTTTTATTTTCTGTTGTGAGTGAAGCCAACTCTATGGAAATGATTAAATACATGTTTCTTCGTTACAGTTTTATGAGCTTATAAAAAATGCTTTGAAGGGCCTGCTGTCTCATGTTGGGTAATATTATCAACATGTTATATATATATGCGAATGTTTGCTTGAATTTTTGCTGAAAATCCTCTTTTTTGCAGAAAGTCGATGTTAACTTTGGCATAGAGCTTGGGCTAGAATGCGATGATAGTTCAATAGATAGCGCCCCGACATCACCAGCGGATCATTTAAATTCATCCGCGGATTCTTCTCAGCTCAAACGGAATCTGAATAATACTGCAAGCTATCCGACCGTGAAGTCTTCGGTACAGAAGTGGTCGCCAGGATTTCAACCGGAATTAGTGAGTCAACAGATAGCAAATGAACCAGCCCCATACATCACATGTATTGCACTCAGTTCTGCATATGGCCTGTGAGTATAGATGGTGTAGACTTTGTGATAGTCCTTAAAGGGGCTCCGTCCCAAAATGTAAACAAAACGATGATTTTTGCAGTTTTTTTAAAGGTGATATCACATAGGATTTCATATTTTTTTCAAAATGAAAGTTGCTGTTTGGACATAAATAATTGTACTTCACTAAGGAACAAACCAAACATTCATATCTTCTACGATTGCTCGGATATAAGTGGATTTTTAACGGTCACTTTTTGGTGGCTTGGGTGAAGCCACGAAACAAACTGCAGAAAACAAAGGATGAACAATGTATAATTGGTGACACATGCGAGTTTACGGATTTGTTTATTGTTTGGCGACGGAGCCCCTTTAATGATTCAAATGCTTCTTTGTTTTATTTTGTGCTAGAATATCAGGAAAGCAATAACAGTGAGCTGCAGACTTCGATTCTGCTGTCGTGCGTGCTCGTATCAGTGCGAAATTTTAGTATCAAATTTCTTCATTCCCATTTGACTGAATTTTCATTGACTTCGATATATTTTAGATCTGAAAGGTGTCTATTCCTACATTTATTTCGCACTGTTCCGCGTTCTCTCG
>REGL01000089.1:343572-354325 GCA_004194395.1 Aurelia aurita complex sp. Pacific | reverse complement strand
TATAAATTCTCGGTTGTCCTTTAGAAAGTAGTGCTGACGAAGATTTTTAATCGAAACGTTCCCTGATTCTAACAGTTGTGTTTTTATTCATTAAATAAGGTATTATTATTACAGATATGAATATAAATTTTCTCAAAGAGCAGGATTTTCTCCTGTACCAACGATGATTCATTACACAAGAGCAAACATCCCATGAGCAGCACGCATCCCATTAATTGAGATTTACCCAGAATGCCTTCTATATGTGATGGCCGGCCGTGGAATGCTGATTCACCAACGAAGGGGGTCGGATTTCAGACTATGACAGCGCGCTTTTCTCCTTGCAAAGGGAGTCCAAAATGTCTAAATGTAACATATTTGTATTGGCAGCAATGTGGCTACCCAAATCAATTGCAGTTCGACATCAAGATGCATGGCATATTTTGTAAAGCCTGTGGTCAGACGTCAAGAGATTGACATATTTTCACCAAGATGACAACTCAAAATGACTCGAGGCACTGAAGGGATGGCATATGATTGGAAAGTCTGCTCTAGGTTGGCTGGATGCTGTTTAAGATTGCCGACATTGTTGCGAAGAATAAACCGTTATCAGCATGTCGAAATTTTTTGGAACTTTGTTAGAAACAGAAACACCTACACATTTTATTTTTAGTCTACCGAGATTCTAGTGCTAAACACTCTAAACAAGCAATGAACGAGCGTAAGATTACATGCTGTGCTGGCTGTGCTCTGCTGAGCGTAAGATAATATTATTACACGTATATTACAAGCAAATGCTGAATCGGCCCCTGCGTTGCGTTACAGTGCAGATTTGTTTCGTCCGCCTTATTAATGTTTTATTTCTCTGGGAAAATTGCTAAGAAAGACACCTGGAAGCAAACTTGTGCATCTCATCACATGCGTAATAGAATTCTTGTCATATTCGTCACCAGATTTGTACGTTTTGAAAAACCTGTTCAATGCTTCGACTCTGTCTGGCCAGATACCAACAGCTTGACACCCAACAGAAACCCCATAATTTGTGAAAGCAAATTTCACTCTTGGTGAAGATGGGTGTCTGCAGAAGAAACCTTTGCCTTCCCCTTGTGGTATCCACATTGCATCGAGCTGCTTTATTGATCGTTCTTTCAAAACTTGGGACCAGGGTTCATCCGGGCAGTGGTGGACCATCCAAAGCGTCTCGCCTAAGCCCAAATCTTGTCTGCATGAAAACTGATGGAAATCTTTCTGTATTAACCAATACATATCACCAATTTCACTGCTCAAAACTGCTGGATCAACTGAGTTATATACAACATAGCCATCATAGAAATCGAGGCCCCCTAATCCATAACCGGGGTACGGGGCCGACAGATCTTCCAGCATCTTCCACAACACGCCCCTTCCCTTTACGAAGAAATACGGGTGTATATCTTTCGATAAGTTCACTGCCTTTTGATGGTATTCAGACCTAATTTTACCAAACTCATTTAGAGCGTATATCCACTTTGTCAAGTAATAAAAATATTGCCCATCACGGTCAGGTTCTTCACCGATACGTAAGCCAACCTTCCTGCCAAGAACTGCGTTGTTGTTGTTGTATCTTTATTTTACATCGATTGAAAAAAACATCTAGTCTACTATGTACATATGTGCATGGAAACTAATCAAAATCGATGGATACAGTAATTAAATTAAAATAAATACATTTTTTTAGACGGTTTGTACATTATTTACAGTAAAACGACAGGCGTTGCATTTGCACGTGGGGCCATCCCATTGTGATATTAACCTTTTGAAAATATTAAGGCTTTCAGCCGATTTTAGCTCATTTGGTAAGCAATTCCAAATCTGCGGTCCTAAGAACTTGAGACTGCGAGCACCGAAAGTAACCTGGTTNCGAGATTCTAGTGCTAAACACTCTAAACAAGCAATGAACGAGCGTAAGATTACATGCTGTGCTGGCTGTGCTCTGCTGAGCGTAAGATAATATTATTACGTGTATATTACAAGCAAATGCTGAATCGGCCTCTGCGTTGCGTTGCAGTGCAGATTTGTTTCATCCCCCTTATTAATGTTTTATTTCTCTGGGAAAATTGCTAAGAAAGACACCTGGAAGCAAACTTGTGCATCTCATCACATGCGTAATAGAATTCTTGTCATATTCGTCACCAGATTTGTACGTTTTGAAAAACCTGTTCAATGCTTCGACTCTGTCTGGCCAGATACCAACAGCTTGACACCCAACAGAAACCCCATAATTTGCGAAAGCAAATTTCACTCTTGGTGAAGATGGGTGTCTGCAGAAGAAACCTTTGCCTTCCCCTTGTGGTATCCACATCGCATCGAGCTGCTTTATTGATCGTTCTTTCAAAACTTGGGACCAGGGTTCATCCGGGCAGTGGTGGACCATCCAAAGCGTCTCGCCTAAGCCCAAATCTTGTCTGCATGAAAACTGATGGAAATCTTTCTGTATTAGCGAATACATATCACCAATTTCACTGCTCAAAACTGCTGGATCAACTGAGTTATACACAACATAGCCATCATAGAAATCGAGGCCCCCTAATCCATAACCGGGGTATGGGGCTGACAGATCTTCCAGCATCTTCCACAACACGCCCCTTCCCTTTACGAAGAACTACGGGTGTATATCTTTCGATAAGTTCACTGCCTTTTGATGGTATTCAGACCTAATTTTACCAAACTCATTTAGAGCGTATATCCACTTTGTCAAGTAATGAAAATATTGCCCATCACGGTCAGGTTCTTCGCCGATACGTAAGCCAACCTTCCTGCTAAGAACTGCGTTTACTTTTTCGATGAGATCTTCGGCCTGTGCGATGTATGATTCATCGGCTGTTTCGTAGTACAAAGAGACGAGGTTGCATAAGCCATGGGCATCTGTCCAAAGATATCGCAAGCCATTTGGCCAGATTTTCTCCCTTTTCACGAAATCGAGAACCTCCAAAACATCACGAATCTTGTTTCCTTCCGCCATGTTTCTCGGAAGCTAGATAACTACAGTGCAGTGTAGCTCTTCTTTTTGACCCGGAAGTAGATGACAATTAAGTATTCGATAAAGAGGCTATGCCATAAGGACTGCTGTTTTTGTTTGAGATCTTCGAAAGAAACGTGTCTCACTGGGAAAGCTTCTGGTACTCAAGGAGTTTTGACACTTAGATTCGATTGCAACTTGCGGTCGCTGCTTTTAGCGAGCAAAGAAGATGACGGAGCTAAGAAGAAGAAAACTTGGCAAGGATAAGCATGTTCAGAGCAAGAACCACCCTCATACATTGCATTTAAAAGAGGTTGCTGAAAATCGAGATCGAATTTTGTGGAGTGTTTTGAGTTGGTTGAATCTTATTTTTGGCATTGTACTTGCATTTTACATTGGCTTCAAATACGCAAAGTATACCAGAGATCTTCACGAAAATGATATGTGGTTTTCAAATATTAAGGTAAAGTGAAATCAAAGAAAGATTTTCAGAGAATGTCTCTGTTTTTATCGTGGCAGCAGGGAGGGTCCACTCCAGTCCAGGACTTTTCAACGCAAATAGTATTATACTGATGAATAATCAATGATGGGTGTATGTGTATATGGAAGTAACCGTCTGAATTTCTGACCACACTGCACATTACCCCTTTTCTTGTCAGAAATATTGCTGGCAAAGCTGCTCTAACTTCTATTGTACTCACTGGCCATGGGACTCTTCTTAAGGAAGAGGTTTAATATTCTGTTTTTAAATACCGTTCCAATTTGCGTTATTATATTTCATGCAGGGCCGTAGGAGCGTTTTTCAGATTGGAGGGGCACTAATTTACACCAAAGGGGCAAAGCTTCCGGGGGTCCGGTGGCGAAGCCCTCGGAAGAATTGCTCAACCAATGCGGTCAATGCCCTCTTTTCTTTTGGCAACGCCCTTCTGTGCATTGCTGCAAGGGCATTTTATGATCGGAGGTCCTGAAGAAACATAGGAAATTTACGAATCCTATTATATTTCAAACAGGTAAGCTAAAATCAAACTACGATAGGATAAGAATACTTTGTCGAGAGCATTGCATAAGATTTACTTGATATTTGATTTACAAAAGTCATCACACAATTTTCATGGCGTCCTACGAAAGCCATGGCATGGCCAGAGTAAATTAAATGGGCGGAATTGAAATGAGGGGGTCTGGGGGAAGCCCAAAGGAAAATTTTTTGGGCCATGCCCTTTACTTTGGCTTAGAATGCATCTCCCAATATCATGCTTGCCATTAGCGACGAGGAATCTTTGATAGCGTTGTGACTGTTCTCTTATGAGTTGAAGCACGAGGAAAATTTTTGAAGAAACATCCTTTACTTTGGCTTAGAATGAATCCCCTGATTCCATATTTGCCAATGCTAAAATGGAAGATTTGACATTTCTTGGAAAATTCTTTCCCAGCTATACCCAGCTTTTTTCTCTTTGGTTTTTGAGGATCTCGAGGACCACGCCACTGCTCGTTAGTTTAGATATGATTATTGATTCTTGAAGTCTGGGTACTTTTCGCCTCACTTGACGAAGTGCTTCTGATGTCAAAAGGGTTGAGCTTTCCAAAGTGAACTTTTCTTGCATTGGAATCTATGACAAATTCGTTTACGATGCGGACAAGGTTGAATTTTTCAACTCTGTCGTTGTGCACATGTTTCACCATCAGGTGGTTGAGGCGGTAGTTTGTTGTTGTTGAACTTAGATAGGTCTTGACTTGCTTCAGTGCCAAGGGCTTGTCACTGGTGATCAGTTTTCTATGTTATTATGAAGAACAAAAAATTCAACTTCTGGAAATTATTGGGGGGGCCCGGGCCCGACCGGCCCCAATAGGTGCTACGGGCCTGATTCATGCAGTTTTCAAAGTGAATCTTCATCGTTTTGATCCACAACAAGTCTTTCAAAGAAGGCACGAGCCTGCACACTCATAACAACGTGCAGTCTCCAGACTCTTGTTCTTCACAACCTGCTAATCAATCTATGCAGACTATTTTTTATTTTGGACATTGGAAGATCCTAATTGGAGTTATTGTTTCTTGCATGGAGAAGTGCATGGATGTGGACAATAGAAAAACAGCAGGGGCCCTGTTGTTTTTGCAAAGGTTGTGCGGAAACGTTCTTCTTTGCACCAACAAGACAGGTTTTGTAACACAATAGCATGAGATGCTTTTTTGACAACTGAATTCAAAGCAATAAGTGGCTGCAGGCAAGGAAATTCTCTCAACCAATAATTCAAAACAAACAAAGCCGCAAAAGTTTCTCTCAAACCCAGGTAGCTAGCTTGCTCATTGTGCATTCCAGAAATTGTTTTTAAGAGCAAACATGAGCATATATCGAAAGGAGAAGGATATATCTACAAATCTGCCACAGGCAATTGATTTATTTGATTCAAAAGCCGATTGAGAGGCGATTAAATTCTCTTATTTTTTGGGTGTAATTAAAGCACTTACTGCTCCGCTTCTGAACCAAATAAATGAAATGCCCGAGGTAGATGTGTAGATATACCCTTCTTCTTTTGATATATGCTCATGTTTGCTTGTAAAAACAATTTTTAGAATGCACAACATGCGTGCTAGCTACTTGGCTTTCAGAGAAACTTTGGCGGCTTTGTTTGGTTTGAATTTATGGTCGAGAGAATTTCCTTTGTCTGCAGCCACTAATCGCTTTGAATTCAGGTGCTAACAAAAGCATCTCATGCTATTGTGTTACAAAATCTGCCCTTGTTCTCCGCACCAGACTGGAAAGTTTATATTTTGTATTTGCAAGTTGAGATAGCCTAAATAGGACTTTTTTTGGAAATTTCACAGTTTCTGCAATTGAGAACAATGAATTACAATAATGAATCTTTATTTATTACCAACTGCAAGCAACTGTACTGCTGAGATTATATAAACCAAATATGCTCCTGCACATGCATGATTTTGTGCATACAATACATTTCCTGTCTGGTCTCCACACACAGCAAAGAATCCAGACTGTGTGAAGATTTTGTGATGTGATTTTTGGACCTGGTTGAAAATTGTTTAGGGTCTGTGGACGTAAAATGGGTAATACTGGGTGTAAAATGGGCAATGTTAATTGTCAAAAAATGGTAGATCAAGAACTGTTCAATCAACATATACATCAATGAGGTTAGCTCCAATAGATGCTAGAGAAAATCAGTATCTGAAGATTTTTATGAAATTTATTCACATTTTATATTACCCATTTTACCCCAAGATTACCATCTTACACCAGTATATCCTATCCAATTGTAGGTAAATTCTGATATTTTCTCTGATATTTTTCAGCAAATTGAACGGGAAATATCATTCAGAACGGAGGCTGGTTTATATTTCTCATATTACAAGCAAATGGTCCTTGCTCCATCTATTGGTGAAGGTCAGTGAACTCAAGTATGAAACTCACAGGGGGACGCCGGATAGAGCACACTTAAGGGGGGCAAAACTGCAAATTTGAGGGCAAAACAATAGGAAAATAAAAAAATTTGGTCATTTTTGAGAGGGTATGAGGGGCAGTCGCTCCCCTGTGCCTCCTCTCCGGCATTCCTGCTTGCTCATGCATCAAACTTAGTCAAAATCGATTGTGCCCTTTAATATTCATAGGATCATTTACTAATTGTTAACTAGGGTAAACACTTGCATTAAAACATGCTGTTGATACACTGATTTGGCCAATTATAGCTTGATGGCGAAGAGAATATGAGGACTGCCCAAAATTGTAAGAATGCTTCTTGAAGTATAATGTACATATTTCCAGAATGATGCCAACTATCAACATTTCAATTAGAAATTTTAACAAAATTTTCTTTTAGGTTTCAGGCAGCTGGTTTTTGATAACAAAACAGAACATTTGAGGACAATCAATATCATAAACAGATTCAATATTTATCAAGAAGTTATATTGGCTGTCATATACAGGGTGCTCAATTTGCAGGTACAGAAATCTTNTTGCTTTCTTTCGTAAGGAAACGCATTTGTTGCGCTGCTTTTTATAGTTTCTTTCGTTTATATTTGTAGGATATTTGTTGAATTTGTTTTTCAACCGCGTTCTGGTATAAATTGCCTTTTTTAGTTCACGAGTTACGAAAGGACTACTTTTACTTTACTTTTACGTTTACTTTTTCGATGAGATCTTCGGCCTGTGCGATGTATGATTCATCGGCTGTTTCGTAGTACAAAGAGACGAGGTTGCATAAGCCATGGGCATCTGTCCAAAGGTATCGCAAGCCATTTGGCCAGATTTTCTCCCTTTTCACGAAATCGATAACCTCCAAAACATCACGAATCTTGTTTTCTTCCGCCATGTTTCTCGGAAGCTAGATAACTACAGTGTCATGATTTGTAAGGTGCATATACTATTGTTTAAGCTCTTCTTTTTAGCCCGGAAGTAGATGACAATTAAGTATTCGATAAAGAGGCTATGCCATAAGGACTGCTGTTTTTGTTTGAGATCTTCGAAAGAAACGTGTCTCAGTCTCACTGGGGAAGCTTCTGGTACACTCGAAGGAGTTTTGACACTTAGATTCGATTGGAACTTGTGGTCGCTGCTTTTAGCGAGCAAACAAGATGACGGAGCTAAGAAGAAGAAAACTTGGCAAGGATAAGCATGTTCAGAGCAAGAACCACCCTCATACATTGCATTTAAAAGAGGTTGCTGAAAATCGAGATCGAATTTTGTGGACTGTTTTGAGTTGGTTGAATCTGATTTTTGGCATTGTACTTGCATTTTACATTGGCTTCAAATACGCAAAGTATACCAGAGATCTTCACGAAAATGATATGTGGTTTTCAAATATTAAGGTAAAGTGGAATCAAAGAAAGATTTTCAGAGAATTTCTCTATTCTTATCGTGGCCGCAGGGAGGGTCCAGTCCAGGACTTTTCAACGTAAATAGTATCAATGAATGATGAATAAGCAATGATGGGTGTATGTGTATATGGAAGTAACCGTCTGAATTTCTGATCACACTGCACACTACCCCTTTTCTTGTCAAAAATATTGCTGGCAAAGCTGCTCTACTTCTATTATAATCACTTGCACTTGGGACTCTTAAGGAAGATGTTTAATATTCTGTTTTTAAATTACCGTTCCAAAATGCGTTATTATATTTTATGCAATTTTTAAAGTTAATCTTCATCGTTTTGCTCCACAACAGGTCTATCAAAGAAGGCACGAGTCTTGCACACTCATAACAACGTGCAGTCTCCAGACTCTTGTTCTTCACAACCTGCTAATCAATCTATCCAGACTAATTTTGTATTGTGCACATTGGAAGATCCTAATTGGATTTATTGTTTCTTGCATCGAGAAGTGCATGGATGTGGACAATAGAAAAACGGCAGGGTTCTGTTGTTTTTGCAAAGGTTGTGCGGAAACGTTCTTCTTTGCACCAACAAGACAGATTTTGTAACACAATAGCATGAGATGCTTTTTGACAACTGAATTCAAAAAAATTAGTGGCTGCAGGCAAGGAAATTCTCTCAACCAGTAATTCAAAACAAACAAAGCTGCAAAAGTTTCTCTGAAACCCAGATAGCTAGCTCGCTCATTGTGCATTCCAGAAATTGTTTTTAAGAGCAAACATGAGCATATATCGACAGGAGAAAGATATATCTACAAATCTGCCACACAGAATTAATTTATTTGATTCAAAAGCCGATTGAGAGGCGATTCAATTCTCTTATTTTTTGGGTGTAATTAAAGCACTTACTGCTCCGCTTCTGAACTAAATAAATAAAATGCCCGAGGTAGATGTGTAGATATACCCTTCTTCTTTTGATATATGCTCATGTTTGCTTGTAAAAACAATTTTTAGAATGCACAACGAGCATGCTACCTACTTGGGTTTCAGGGAAACTTTGGCGGCTTTGTTTGGTTTGAATTTATGGTCGAGAGAATTTCCTTTGTCTGCAGCCACTAATCGCTTTGAATTCAGGTGCCAACAAAAGCATCTCATGCTATTGTGTTACAAAATCTTACCTTGTTCTCCGCACCAGACTGGAAAGTTTATATCTTGCATTTGCAAGTTGAGATAGCCTAATAGGACTTTTTGTGAAAATTTCACAGTCTCTGCAACTGAGAACAATGAATTACAATAATGAATCTTTATTTATTACCAACTGCAAGCAACTGCACTGCTGAGATTATATAAACCAAATATGCTCCTGCACATGCAAGATTTTCTGCATACAGTACATTTCCAGTCTGGTCTCCACACACAGCAAAGAATCCAGACTGTGTGAAGATTTTGTGATACCATTTTTGGACCTGGTTGAAAATTTTTCAGGGTCTGTAGATGTAGAATGGCTAATACTGGGTGTAAAATAGGCAATGTTGATTGCCAAAAAATGGTAGATCAAGAACTGTTCAATCATATACATCAATGAGGTTAGCTCTAACAGATGTAGCCAGAGAAAATCTGTATCTGAAGATTTTTATGAAATTTATTCATATTTTACATTACCCATTTTACCCCAAGATTACCATTTTACACCAGTATATCCTATCCAATTGTAGGTAAATTCTGATATTTTCTCTGATATTTTTCAGCAAATTGAACGGGAAATATCATTCAGAACGGAGGCTGGTTTATATTTCTCATATTACAAGCAAATGGTCCTTGCTCCATCTATTGGTGAAGGTCAGTGAACTCAAGTATGAAACTCACAGGGGGACGCCAGATAGAGCACACTTTAGGGGCCAAAACTGCAAATTTGAGGGCAAAATAATAGGAAAATAAAAAGATATGGTCATTTTGAGAGGGTTGGAGGGGCAGTCGCTCCCCTGTGCCTCCTCTCCGGCATTCCTGCTTGCTCATGCATCAAACTTAGTCAAAATCGATTGTCCCCTTTAATATTCATAGGATCATTTACTAATTGTTAACTAGGGTAAACGCTTGCATTAAAACATGCTGTTGATACACTGATCGGCAATTCTTCATGGGAAAATTTTTTTTCAGAAATTTCAATGTTTACAGATTGATAAAGAAAACAACTTTTCTAATGGAAAATACCATGAAAATTTCGAATCAAGAAAAAAAAATTTATTTCAACATACCATTTCCTTTCAAAATGGTAGCTTTGGACAGACACGCACAAGACAAAATCTTGAAAAAAACTTGTGGGTTGGAAACTTCAATCCAAACATCATTTTGTTGCTAAGTTATGCAGCTATATTTGGTTAGAATATCCATGCAAAACATTCTTTTAAAAAAATGCATGACTTTGAACATTACTTTTGTGTCCTTAAACATTTTTGGTCAATTTTTCGAAAAGCATAAAGGGATGTAATTCCGTTACCATATAACACAAAAAAGTTTTCTTGCTATGAAGGTGTCAATTATTTTGAATGAAAATCTACATTTCTATCATTGTTAGAGACCAAAGTCTCAAGAGAACATCCGGAAAAAAATAATTTCATAACCTGCTTTGTGTAACAATGGTAACAGAATTACATCGGTAACAGAATTACAGTCGGTAACGGAATTACATCTTTGATAGTTTCACTTGATGAGTTCCTGGAGCAATCTAATTTCAATTTTTGTTTTGCTCAGTATTTTATTGTTTGCAACATTATAGTTCAAGTAGGGCTCTCGCATATTTTGCATACAGGGAGTCCATTTGGGTAGACCTGAAGAAACCAAATAATTTTGGGATATATATAAAAAATAATGGAATTGGAATATTGTTCAGATCAGTTCAGATTAAATAGACAGTAAATAATGAAATATTGTGGCAAAATCACTCATAGCAAAACACCCT
>REGL01000089.1:311951-326753 GCA_004194395.1 Aurelia aurita complex sp. Pacific | reverse complement strand
ACAACAATATGATCCCATTGTTTTAGGAGCCAATCAGCTGCATAACAGTACTCCTGTAAAGGCCTGTAATTATTGCATCCTCGTCCAATGTATCGATGATGTTGTTTGATTATCTTGGCCAAGGCAATTGTTGATGTTGAGCTAGAAAAATGCAGGCTTCTAATGAGCAGTTTTTTTTAAATCAATAAAATTTTACAATACATATTACGGTCTACACTACTTACAAGAATTACTTTACAATACTACTGGGACAAATACTCCCGGGGAGCAAAAGACTGTGTCTACCCTGAGGGAATTAACATAGATAAAGGACAGAAAAACTACTTAAACTTAAAGAACACTACTAAAACAACACATACGGATAATAAGAACGATTGATACCTAAGTCTGCTGCATATTGGACGTCAGATCTATGTGATGGCAAGGAAAGGTAACTGGTGAAGAAAACTTATCTTGAAGTTTCTTTTTGATGAGCAGATGAGCAGATGAGCAGTTTCCCAACAGTGATGGGAAGATGAAGGGAGCCAATAGGGATAATAGCTGGAAAACCCTGCGATGTATCAACATAGACTCAATATATTCGTAACTGATCAAAATAAACATGAAAATCGACACCAATAAAAATAACGCAACAATGCTAGCATTAAGCTCTTTAAATATACGACGGTATTTGCATTTGTGATTACAAGTTTCAACAGCTGAATTTTTTTAATTTCCTAATTTTTGACCTTTGCTATTGTGCTCCACTCTGACCTCTGACCTCTGATCTCTGAACTGTATACTGTATAGCAGTGTCTCGTCCAGTCGTTGAGAAGGTAAATACAAAAGTGTTATCAATAAAGGATTGAAAAGTTATGCGTCCGTTAGTGTCAGTTCTAGCTTGGTACCATCTTTTCTAAGTTGTTCTAAGTATGCATTGCTCTTTCCATTCAATGACTGGACTGAACCAAAAATTGTCCTGGCCCTCCTTACGCATCTACTCAGGTTAACTTCGTACTTCCTGTGAGTTTCAATACTTGATATTTGTTGGTTGGCTGAACTTTCTCGATGGTTCATCTCGTTGTTCAATTGATAGTTCCCGGATCATGAAATATTTTCAAAGTTGAGTGGCTTCAAGTCTGTCAGTACTCAAATTGGGTCCAGTTGCTTTCAAATTTTCAACTTGTTCATTGTCATTTGTACTGTTTATTCTTACCGTACTATCAGGTTTGTCTAAGGAGCATTCACCTTTGACATTTGAACCTTCAAAGTCTAGGCCCCTCACTGTGCATAAATCACTACTTTGAGCCGCAGTTACTGTTTCTACATCTACAAATAAATCGATNACTTTCTCGATGGTTCATCTCGTTGTTCAATTGATAGTTCCCGGATCATGAAATATTTTCAAAGTTGAGTGGCTTCAAGTCTGTCAGTACTCAAATTGGGTCCAGTTGCTTTCAAATTTTCAACTTGTTCATTGTCATTTGTACTGTTTATTCTTACCGTACTATCAGGTTTGTCTAAGGAGCATTCACCTTTGACATTTGAACCTTCAAAGTCTAGGCCCCTCACTGTGCATAAATCACTACTTTGAGCCGCAGTTACTGTTTCTACATCTACAAATAAATCGATGTTGTTTGCAAGTATTTCGCCTTGCTCTTCCCCTCTAACCTTTGAACTTTTTGATACTTGGTCATTCTCTACGCATAGATCACTGTTTCCAACCAAATCTACTTGTTCGGTATCTACGAATAGATCGATCTTGTTAATGAATACTTCACATTGCTCTTGGCCTCTGTCCTTTGAACTTCTCGAATCTTCGTCATACTCTACACATAGATCACCATTTCCTGCTATAGTTTCTGCCTCTTTTTCTTCAGAAGATGGAAGGCTATTTAGGCGTTTATCATGTTTGCTCCTTGACCTTTCCGACTCTGGATCTTTCGGTCTGGATAGGTTGTCATTTCCCAACTTATGTGTTGCATCAGACTGGTTTATAGGCCTTTCACCTTCGTCGTTTGAACTGCCTGACCCTTTGCCATTCATTTTTGATAGATTATCATCTTTTACTTGATTTAGCTTTTTCATGCCCAAAGATGTTTCAGACTTCGTTCCTTTCAGCGAAGGACTATCAAGGTTGTCATTTGAACCCCCTGTGTCACTCGAGCTCACTGCCAGTTTTTTCTTAGCATACCACCTCTCTGCGTATCCTTTGAAGAAGTAAATCAGGGGGTTGATGACTGCATTCAGGTTTGTTAAACTGACACTTACAATGTCAAGCTTTGCACGGTACAATGCTACTACGATCGGAATATTACACACAAAGAATGTGGCAGCAACTAGCCTGCAAATGATGATTGTTGCTTTTTCTTTTTTAACCGCTTTTATGATGGCTTTAGGACTTTGTTTGTAATCCTTTTTGTCAAAGTTCAAGAGTTTTGTTGCTCTCTTGATAACAATATGTGACAGCCATATGTAGGTGACAGCTACAGTGAATATTCCAAGTGTCAGGTAGGTCGCCAATGCATATCCTAAATTTCGTGATACAGTTACTTTCTGTCCTTTGGACTTTTGAATCAAGTAATCAGAAAGGACAGCAGAAATGATGAATATAAAAGTTACAATCCATACTGCGATGACCCGCTTGTATAGAGTATTTCGATTTGTGTGCCATAGACGATGCTTTAGTGGTAGTTTTATTGCAAATAAACGCTCAAATCCTATTATGAAAACAAGCTTTACTGAGGCTGAAGAAAAAAAGGCCAAAATGCCAAACAATACTAACGAGTGACCTGCACTTGAAGATTTCGTGGCATAGGCGACAGCACGTAGACTGGCTATTACTACATAGCCAATTCCGCTGAGGAGATCAGCGATTCCTAAGTTAAGAAGTAGCACTTCAAAATCAGTAGCTTTCTTCCATTTCCGTCGTATCATGTGGATTTCAATCCCGTTCAGAATTATGGCCAAAGCAGCAATGGTAAACGTTAATGTGATATAAAATACAGTAGTTGATGCTGCTTGTATTGTTGATGGTGAGCTGGTGGATCCTGTGATATTCGCCATTAGTGACCCTTGACTTTCGACCTTTAACTGTAGCTTTATTGACCTTTGACCTTTGTAACCCTGGAGTGAAAATAAGAACCAAAATTAGTCTGCTTCCATTGTTTTCACGTTGCTTAGCAGCAGGTCATGTGACTGGTTAGCTTGGATAATTGTGTTTTGATACACAATTCATTCAATTTATTGCTATATTTGTTAAGTACCATAAACATTCCAGTTGCAGAAATAAGCTATGGAATGCCCTTTTAACCCTCTTTCCCCTACCAAAAAAGGCAAAATTGATGCAAAAACTCAAACAAGAATCAAGATCTACTGTTCAGCTAGCCTCACCTCAGGCCACTGTTGAGCCCAGGCCACTTTGAGCTTGGCCTAAAGGTGTCTCAAGTAGGAAGGAGAGTTTCTTTCTTTGACTCTAAATGAATTAGAGGTGTTAGGATGTCATTCACTGTCTGTATAGATTGTAGCTAGTCTCCTACTCTTAACTCAGTTCCAGTGGTTGACGCTTTGCCAGATATTGGGACCAACATTGGGGTGACCACACCCCCTGGTCTGCACCACTGTTCAGTTCAGTTTTTAAAACGCAAAAATATTTTTGAAGGCTGATATTTGCTAGATGAGCATTGCCTTTAAAGATCCTTTGCTCCCTTTTTTCATATATAATATATTCCAAATAAAATTTACAATACAGATTACGAACTACATTACTTACAAAATTACTCTACAATACTACTCGTCCCTTGCTCCCTTGGTCCATTGCTTGTGCGTGAACTCACTACTATTCACCAGCAGTTTTGATGATTCTCCTCACTCGAAATAATATGCAAATATGAGCGTTTTCATAAAACAGTGCATCATATATCGGTGCTTTTGTGAAAATTCAACCCTGTTCCATCCTTGACTCTTGAAAAAGAGAGGAAATGTATCTGAGCATAGACTGGAGATTATTTACAATTCGATCGAGGTGTTTCAGGCCCCGTTTTAACGCATGTCAGAGTTAAGGATTATCTGAAAATTGCATTTTTACCATTATTTCCAGATCGTAGAAGTAAAATGAAAAAACCACAACTGCCTTTCGCGTGCCTGGCAAGCAAACTTTGAAACGCGTGAAGTTAAAACGTTTGAGGACCCCCGTGAAAAGCACCTCTTGGTGATTGGGGCATCGTCTTAAAGATATTTCACCAATCAATCAATCAATCAATCAATCAAGTCCTTTTTTGCGCACCAAATGAATGATAAACTCGATATCTTGGGGAAAAAATTCAATTAGATTCCCCGAGATTCCCACGTATATATAATAACCAGATTAACTAGTAGCTGCTCCGTCGAATAATTCCACATCCGTAGACTTCAAAAGACCCACTCGCAATGCTCAAGATTCACGGCTTCCGCGTTTCAGACTTCTTGTTCTTACAACAACAAACAAATAGTGTCCTCTTTGACAACACAGAACCGAGCACCCTAATATCTTTACATGCACCCAAGGCATGCACCGGAATTCTTTGCACATCCCCATAGGATACCTATTTTTTTGTTAGGTCTACATTTCTCTGGTCAAAGAAAATCTCGTTTCATGAGTTCATAGTTCAACCATAGTTCAACGATATGATTTTGGGTTTTCTTGATGATACCGAAGTTAATTCTCTTATCTTCCGCCTGTACCCCAATGAATTCGTGTTAGGCCTTTGTTATATTGATAAAGTTCAAAATATCAAGCAAGCCAATACATACCGTTTTAAAAATGTGTCCTGCCTACTTCTTTTTCATGCGCGGCGCAGAGTGAGCTATCGTTCAAACCTTCTTTTCGGCTCGCTGTGCCCATGTCGTTCCAAAACATTGTTGGATTTGAATAAAGACCATATTGGCTCTGTACTTACGTAGGCATAAACCAAGCGTGACATAGACAACATGACTGATTTCAAAAGCATTAAGGTCTCTTTACGAATGAAACAATTGAAACACAGCATCTGGTGTACAATAAGCAGACTAATGACAATATTTCGAAGGGTGTTTTATTATTGCTGGAACATAGGACCATAAGAGCCAGGTGTGCAGACCCTAAAGCCCTACAAAACAGGTTGAGATGTTTAAAGGCATTGAGTCCGCATAAATAGCGCGCTGATGACCAATATCAACTTCTTTTCAATCATTAAACAAAAGATGTGATTTAATCGCTATTGAAATTAAACCAAAGAAATTTCCGAGGATAATACAAGGATTAAGAAGCCTTTGGTCTCCACTGCTAATGACTTTGGCCCTATTATGCGATAACAAAGGGCCGTCAGCAGTTTGTCAGCAAAACTGAGGATAGCGTTAACGCTCAGCTATTTATATGGACTCAATACCTTTAAGCTTTTTCAACCTGTTGTGTTATACTTGG
Source organism: Aurelia aurita complex sp. Pacific (assembly GCA_004194395.1). Taxonomy (NCBI): domain Eukaryota; kingdom Metazoa; phylum Cnidaria; class Scyphozoa; order Semaeostomeae; family Ulmaridae; genus Aurelia; species Aurelia aurita complex sp. Pacific. Next base: position 321,334 of record REGL01000089.1, on the reverse strand, counting down.
ATGCTCCTCATACATCTGAGGTGCAACATCATTTTTGATTACAAAGTCCACCTTGTAATCTGAGAAGGGGCTTTGATCTCGTTTGATACGGGCGTATTCCCTGACATCTGGAGGATTGATAAAGTCATTCCCGTCTTCAAAGAAGGAGACGAAGATAACTATCGCCCCATCTCCCTTCTTTCGTGCTTTGAAAAAGTCCTGTAGCGACCACTGTGCAAACGAATACTAGACTTCTTGCGAAAGCACAATACTGGGTGTCCCAAAAAAATTTATACAGATTTGGTTGACTCCAGCGATGTAAATTTAGCTTCAATCAATGGATAATCACTCTCAAAATGTTCCTCGATAATTAACTTGAACATAGATATCTCGTTTGTTGGTATTGGTGCTTTGAGAGCAGAAATATCAATCTTGAAAGCTCAAAAAATTTGCGTCCACTTGCAAACCAGAGCTTTGGCCTTTTGGCCTAAGCAAATTCCTGAAGCACATCGAAATTATGAACTGAAATTAATGAAAAATTGAGAAACTTCCCAATGGGTGACTGGGGGGGGTGACTTCTGGAAAACAGAATAACACAAGATCTAATATTGTTCAAATTTTATCAAGGCTATCGTTGATTTATACGCTGTGCCTTAAGAAATTGCTTAGGCCAAAGGGCTAAAGCTCTGGTTTGCAAGGCGAGGCAAATTTGAGCTTTCAAGCTTAACATGTCTGCTCTCAAAGTACCAATATCAACAAACGAGGTGTCTATGTTCAAGTTAACTATCGAGGAACATTTTTAGAGTAATTAGACATTGATTGAAGCTAAATTCACATCGCTGGAGTGAATCAAATCCGTATACATTTTTTTGGGACACCCGGTATTTTGTACAAGCTCCAATTTGGCTTCAGAGACAACCATTCCGCAGCTTTAGCGTTAACTGAAGTCTTGAATGAAATCCCAATGAAATATACACACACCTAAATGAGAGGAAATTGATTCTAGGAGTCTTCTTTGATCTTAAAAAGGCCTTTGATACTATTAATCATAGCATCCTGATGAAGAAGCTACAATACTATGGCTTTTAGGGTTTAGTAATCAACTAGTTTACTAGCTACCTTGCTAATCGAAAACAATATACCGTTGTAAACGGCCATACCTCTGAACTAGGTGTTATAAAAACTGGCATCCCTCAAGGATCCGTCCTGGGGCCTATACTCTTTACAATATATGTAGACGACATGGTTAATGCTACAAATGTACAACCACGATTGTTTGCAGACGACACCAATATCTTTGCATCAGGAAAAGATATTGATGACTTGGTCGGGGACACAAATGCTGAATTACAAAAGCTGCATATATATGGTTTAGAATTAAGCGTAGAAAAAAACATCCTACTGTATTTACTCTCACAAAAGGAAACCACTCCCATGCGCAAGCAATGTCCTAATTGGAGGAAACATTACTTTGTAAAGCATCCAAAACGATCTTATGTTTTACTTCTGGTTATACTGTTTGAGGGATGTGGTCTCCAAATTTCAGTCGAAAATGTTTACCTGTTTTTTCGAAAATAAAAGCATCATTTTGAAAATAAATCTTTGCAGCTACTTTACAGAGGAAAAAGCAAAAAGCAGACATTCATATATTTTACGATTGCTTGGGTAGCAGTGGATTTTGTTTCATATATCAATCTAAAATTTTACAATAACAGAACATGGCTACAAGACGACACCGTGGGGAGAATGAAAAGATAAATTGCAACCGCGTGGCTTTAACAAATAACATTTCATTTCGTTTCATTTCTTTTTTTAAACATAACATAAAGCATTTACATGAAAATAATTAACTAAACTACAGCATAAACTGAAGCTACGATGAAAAGAAATAAACTGATAAAAGGTGGGAGGAGGAGACGAAAATTTCACTGAAATAATCTAAGAAAATCTCTTTGATGATTCAATGAACTTTAGTGTTGCTTTAATGATCGTTTATTTGACTCAAAAGGTAACCATATATCATCATGAAAAATTATTGAAACTAGTTCCTCATTGGAAAGGTTCAACAAACCGTATGAAAGCAAAATTGCCTGTGCGCAGTTGAGGAGATTATTTCTCTGCACTCCTGCAGATAATAAGAGCAGCAGGAAATGTTCCGTATCCTCAGCGCCGTCGTTTATGGGACACAGTGGACTTTTAAAGAGCACTTAATGAAAATATATATTTGATCATTGACAAAAAAGATAAAAATGAATATTTTATGATACTGTAGGTTTGAAAATTGAGTTTTGGTGATCATTTAAACAGGAGCACTTGTTTCGGGACACCTCGATATATCATGATAATACATGTGCAGCTAACGTTTCCCCTTGTATACAGCATCTGATAAATGGCTTGAAAGTTACAGGCTTTCACATATCTAAGTTTTTAGAATTCCTTGTCTGGTTAACTCTGCTTACTTTAAATGATGCGAGCATACATTTCTATGACTACAATACTGCAATGGCAAGGAAATTAAACAGTGGCGGACACTTGGGGGGGCGAGGGGGTGCAATGGCCCCCCAATGTTGGCTAGGACAAAGATATTTTGTTCGAAAACAATGAAAACAAACAATGCTTTTTAATTGAAGCAATAGCTTCGCCCCCCCCCTAATATTTGGCAATGTGTCCGCCACTGATATTAAAGTACCTCTTTCAACTGGCATGCTTAGCAAATGGCGTGAAAATGATTATAACAAGGGGACCAAAAAAGGTATGCATTGGCAACCATGCTAGCTGGAAAAAGGCCCTTTAATTAAGGGTCCGTTTCGGGCACATTTCAATTTTAGACTATCTGAAAATCATCGCACTTGGCCGCACTGGAAACAATAGATCACCATTGCAGTAGCTGAACAATTCAACCAATGGTTCGACTGAAGTGAAACTTTGGTGTAGCATGGATCCCATCGTTTCTGCTCGAGCCAAGTTTGATTTTCAGACGGTCTGAAATGTCATTGTACCAACGAAGGACCGTAAGTAACAATGGCTCTTTAAACTGAGAGACAATAGACAATATGCAAGTTGATATAGTCAAATTTAAAGAGCTAATTTTATTTTGTTTTGCAATTTACTATCATTGATTATTCACCTTTAACATTTCACCTTTGACCTGAACAAATTTGCACACGCGTTATTTCTGGCCTTTGAAATTTGACCAAACTGTGTGCATAGCCTCGCAGAGTTTCTTTTGGTCTGCCATGGAGTAAATTGTGGGTATATTGAACTCTCTTCTCTTTTCACATTGCCGTTTACTTAATTTGAAAGGTGAGTATCTTCATGTCCATCCGTGATTTTGGCCTCGATTTTGGCCTCGATTTTGGCCTCGATTTTGGCCTCGATTTTGACCATGTTTGTTGTTAACGTTTTTTCATTTAAATTATAAACAGCATTGCTTATTTTCACTGCGCTATCAGATGTACATGGGCAGCTTTCAGTTCACCTTTGACACCTGAACCTTCTAAGTAGCTACTGGCAATTCACCGTGCATAAATTATCATTTCCAGCCAAATTATCTGTTTCTACGCTCATAAATGTATTGGGCTTATTTTTTGGTATTTCACCTTGGTCTTCGCCTTTGTCCTTTGAGCTTCCTGATTCTTGGTGATTCTCTACATATGAATCATCCTTTTCATCGAAATTTACTGTGTCCTGATAAATCGACTTTGTTCGATAGTCTTTCACCTTCACCTTGTTCTTCACCTTTGCACTTCGCACTTTCTAATTGTTGGTTGATCTCTTTTGGATCAATCGCATTTAGAATTTCATCACCGTTGACATTTGAACTCTCTGATCATTTGCCGTATATTGTGGACAGATCATCATTTTCCACCGTATTAACCTTTTTCGATTTCAAAAAAGATGAAACAATCTTGTTTAGAGATCCTTCACCTCTGCCTCTTGAACTCCCAGATTCGTAGCCATTGGATTTAGATATGTCGCCATGTTTCTCCTCATATATATCTGCCATTTTCAAAGGTGAATCAGATTTCATTTGGGATGTTTGGTCCTTGTCCTTTGAACCACCTGACTTTTGGCCATTTTGTTTCAGCTTGCTGTTGCTCTCTGCACTTGGACTCTCCGATTTTGAAGATGAATCGCTCTTGTCTGGCTTCGGGGAAGGACTCTTCAGCTTCTCAGTTGCACCCCTTCTGTCATTCGAGTTCACTGCCAGTGTTTGCTTAGAATACCGTTTCTCTACATATCCTTTGAAGAAATATATCAGGGGGTTCATGACTGAGTTCAGGCATAATAAAATGGCACTGGCAACATTCATTTTTCCAAGATACAATCCTACGATGTATGGAATGTTACATACAAGGAATGTGCCAGATACGAGCCAGCAGACAATAACTGTTGCTTTTTCTTTTCGGAAAGCCTTTTTAGAAGTGTTGGGTCTTCTTTGGTAGTCCTCTTTGTCAAAATTTAAAATTGTTTCCGATCGCTTAGAAACAGCTCGTTGTAGCCATGAATAGGTGGCGATTATGATACATGTGCCAAGTGATAGGTAAGCTGCCAGTGTGTAAACCGGAGGGTGTGATACCATGCCACTTTGACCTTTGGACTTTGGGATGAAGTAATTCCAGAGAAAACCTGAACCAATAAAGATAAAGCTTACCACCCAAACTGCAATTATGCGCTTGTACATGGTCTTTCGACTGGTATGCCATAAACGATGTTTCAGTGGCAATTTTATTGCAACTAAACGCTCAATTCCTATGACAATGACAAGCTTGGTCGAGACCATACAAAAGAACGCCAAAAGTCCTGTTGATATTAATGACCAAGAAGCTGATTTTGGCTGTTCCTTGGCGTATGCGTATGCATATGCGTACACAGCAAAGCCGCGAATGGCTATCAGAATAAAGCTAATCGCATTGAGAAGATCGGCGATTCCTAAATGCAAAAGTAGCACTTCAAAATCAGTAGCTTTCTTCCGTTTCAGCCGAATCATGTGGATTTCGGTTGAGTTCAAAATTGTGGCCAAAGTACCAATGACACAAAGTAATGTATTCATAAGGATAGTGTTGGGAGCTAATACCAATGCTGATGATGAATTGCTGGATCCTGTGACATTCGCCATAACTGATTCTTGAAATATGACCTTTAGATGAGTGATCTTTGACTTTTAACCTTGATCTTTAAATGAATTTACCCTTGAACTTTGTCTCTAAAGAGAAGAATAAGAATTATGGGCTAAATTTACCTGATTTTGAGTGCATGCCCGGGGGGTCACTACCATATGTACCAGTACGGGATGTGCCATTTTTTGGGTACCTTTTTTCAGGCTGAAAATAAATGTTAGGGTGTCATTTTTGGTAACATCACAAATGAACATAAATTTTGGGATGTCATTTTGGAAGAAAAACGCTTCAGGGTATTGAAATTGATCTAATTTCAGATACTTGGTTAGAATTTCAAATTTTTGTTACAATTTTAGGGTATCTATTTCGAATGGCCCGTAAATTTTGGGGTATGGTTTTTGAAAAAATTCATAAATTTTAGGGTATGATTTTACAATTCAAAGTGGCATACCCCCGTCATCCGCCTATTGAAGTTACCCCCCCCCCCGGGGGTGCATGTCATTGAGCAAACATAACTCTTCTATGTTGCAACTCTGCCTGACTTTGTGACAGGAATGCTTTGTCTAACCATTTGGTTGTAATGCTGATGATCTGGTGGATGCTGTGATATTTGCCATTAGCGACCCTTGACGTTCAACCTTTAACTGTATCTTTGACCTTTTAACTTTGTAACCCGAAAATGAAAATAAGAACTATTGTTTTTATAAACATTCCAGTTGCAGATATAAGTTGGGAAAGCCCCTTGTAACCCCCTTCTCCGTACCCATATGAGCAATATTGACTCATAAATTCAGACAAGATCTGCTGTTGAGCTTGGACCTAAAGGTGTCTCAAGTAGTAGGAAGGTCAGTTTTTTCTTTTGACTCCAAATGAATTAGGGGTGTTTTGATGCCCTTGACTGTCTGCCTAAGTTTCAGCTAATTTCAGTTTACCCTTAACTCAGTTCCAATGGTTGTAGCCCGTGTCGCAGTGCGACGCAGGCTACAGTGATGGACCCTTTGCCAGATATTGGCTCGGTTATTGGGACCAACATTCGGGTGACCCTTGGGCCTTGCCCCTGGTCTACACCACTGATCAGCTCAGTTTTTAAAACACAAAATACTTTTTGAAGGTTCATATCTGCTCGATGAGCATTGTATTTAAATTTAAAGGCAGAAACACCGCAATACGACAAAAAACAACAGCAAATATGATTAATTTATTTTTTGCCAATATTTCGTCCTGCCATGCAGGACTTCCTCAGTAATCAGTTATTAATCATATTATATAATCATGGTTCCAAAATATATACCTTTCAAAATGTGTTAGTTCCTATTTTTAGCAAAATTAGCTTTAGATTAGCCTTTTGTTGCATGGATTTATTTTCATCGCAGGTTTTTGCAAGTTCTGTCCTTTTATCTGGTAAATATAGACTCAAAATGAATCAAATTAATAAGATCAAGCAAATAAGACAAATAAGTCCCAGTTTGAGCAAAAAATGTTGTTATTGTTTTCATTATTGTTGTTACGATAAGTGGGACTATCTCGTGAGTCTAATCAAATAGGCCATAATCAACAAATTTTTGATAAACAATAATGGAAAGATAAATAGTGACAGGAAACAAAGCTTTCCCTTATTTACTTCCAGGTTCTTCTCTTGTTTTAATTCAAAATTAATGGTATGACAACCTTATTTTACTTGGCCAAAATTTTTCCGAATCAGTATGAAAATCACTTTAAACAAATTTGAAACCGTCTTTGGGGCGAGGCATTACGCGTCATTAATGACAACAGTTTGAGTAGGGATAGTTGTAAGATTCTCCAAAAGGGCAATATTTTCCTAAGATATAGCAGTTTTTGCTGCGAAGCGCATGCGTAGCAGCCATTATAGACGCGATTGATAAGGATTTTACGGGTAGTGGAGTTTAGATCTCAAAATTTGCTAACTCAGGCTGATTGAAGCGGAAATTGGGACTGAAGTAGTTAGTCTAGATTGCCTTGTTACACCACAGGAAGCTCTAATGACTAAATAGATGTCGTTGTTAGGCCATTTGGCGTTGCGATGACCGTTAGGTGCACCAGGAATGAAATAGACTCTTATCAACGATTTCAACGATCAGTTTATCTTTCATAATGAAGTTTAACGATCATCATTTTCCTTAAATTCTAAAATTTCCTCAATTTTCCCACACATCTCGCTCTTTGTGTATCTAACAGTGGTATTAAAGTAGCATTCTCTTAACAACCTGCAAACTCAATCTGAAGTCGAGGCAACTTCATTACGTAATATAACTAATGAATGGTTGCAATAGACCATTCCCATAATTACGTCATCGCCAGTGCGACGCGCAATGCATGCTGGTACTTGTAGTTAAACACCTGGCCGAGTTAGTGTGTTTTGTATAGGAAGTGTATAAGAAGTCGTGTATTGCGTTGGAAATATCGAAGAAAAGTTAAAAAAATCAACTACATTTACCAAAGAACATGTCCCTAGATGTTTCAAAAACTCAAGTCCTGCATTCAGTTTGACTTAGAGTGCAGACGAAGGAATTTTTAGGGGGAAGATTTGACGAAAGTGTATAGTGTGGCCTAATGAAAACATTGCGAGCGAAAAATGAGGCAAGGCGGGAAAGGGGGAAAGTTCTCCTTTCATACGATTGCCGTTGGAAGTCAAAGGGTTGAAAACTTCAAACTACCAATGGCTCCGTCTCTGCACAAGATAATAAACTCAAATTTTAGATTTTGGTCTAATTTTAGAGAAAGATTGCAGCGCTTTCTCTCCCCCTTTTCTAGCCTCCTCAAATCACTGGCAATGTTTACGTTAGGCCGCATTACGTTTTCTTTGATTTTTCTTGCGAATATTTCCTTCATCTCCGCTTCATCTGCACTTTAGTAGCACTTCAACCCCTGATTAGAGTTTCTAAAACATCTAGGGACATGCTTTTCGGGGAATTTGGGTGATTTCTCAAACTTTTCTTCGATGTTTCCAACGCAAAACAGAATTTACCATATGCTTGCAATGTTTTCATTAGGCCACACTGCACTTTCGTCAAATCTTCTAGCCTGCGCGCAGACTCGACTGGTCACGCCGAAGTAAGTTTAGACCATCAAATTTCAATTCAACTAAACTTACTTCGGCGTGACCAGTCGAGTCTGCGCGCAGGCTACAAATCTTCCCCCTAAAAATTCCTTCGTCTGCGCTCTAGTAAAACGGAATCCAGGACTTGAGTTTCTTAAACATCTATGGACATGTTCTACAATAAATTTAGTTGATTCTTCGGATTTTTCTTCGGTATTTCCAACTCAATACACAACTTCTCATACAGTTCCTATACAAAACACACGAACTCGGCCAGGTATTTAACTACAAGTGCCAGCATACATTGCGCGCCGCACTGGTGGTGACGTAATCATGGGAATGGTCTATTAGGGAGTTAGCCTCCATGCAGACTTTACAGAAATAATATCTGTAAAATCTGCACGTCTAGGCTTGGTTGCTGTGCCCTGTACTTCCATGTGTACTACTATACCGTTATAGATATCACAAGGAATTTCCACTAATAGTATGCTGTATACTAAGGCTTTGAAGGCAGAAACAGCGCAATACAACAAAAACAACATTGGTTGAATTTATTTTATGCCACACATTACACACATTACAGCCCGAAGAAGTCCTGCATGGCTAGATGAAATATTGGCATACAATAAACTCAACCATTTGCTGTTGTTTTTGTTGTATTGCACTGTTTCTGTCTTTAAAATTATTAATTTATTCGTCACCGCAAGCATCTTCGGATCCGACCATCGACGCTGGTATCTTGGCCTTTACTTTTCCAGTTATTCTTTACCCTAGTCACCCTATCTGTACTGGGTGACAACGTTTCAATTGTACTTCGTTGCCAGGCAACCAAAAAACAAAGGAAATTGGCAAATTTCTACTTCTTTGTAAGAAAAATTCTATTCATTCAACTGCTCAACTGATTTTCTCCAAATTTGTTTCAAATAGTAGGAAACGTGCTATCAATCCAAAATACATACTTTGTTGCAAAATTGTTTAGTTTCTTTTTGAGCACAATTAGCTTTGAATTAGCTTTTTGTTTCATGCGTTTATTTCTATATCTATTAAATATATAGAAATGTTTATATGAAATGTTTGTAATGTTTATGTTTATTTTCTTTATTCATTTTCTAATTCTTTGTAACTCCGGTGTTTACAATGATAATAATTATCATTATTATTTTTATATCATGTATGTGCTGTCCCTTCCACCCCACCAATAGTACATTTTTGACAGGTTTACATTT
>REGL01000089.1:276601-296432 GCA_004194395.1 Aurelia aurita complex sp. Pacific | reverse complement strand
AATAATAATAATACATTAAAATTTATATAGCGCGAAACCAAATAAAAAGCTTATTTATCTTTGGCGCTTTACAATATATGTCCATTGTCCCGTGTATACGTAAGTATCTACAATATTCTATAAGATATTAAAAGCAAGTTTAAAGTAAAATGTTTTAAGACGCTTTTTAAAAAGATGAACAGTTTCCGAAGTCCTGACTTCTGATGGGAGAGAGTTCCAAAGTTTAGGTGCACACACTGAAAAGGCTCTGTCACCGCAAGACTTCAGGTGAGATCGTCGTATGCTCAGATTGGTACCATTGACAGAGCGTAGTGAATAATTTGACTGTTTCAACTCAATCAAATCACGTATATATTCTGGAGCCTCATTACGAACTGCTTTATAAACAATAGTCATGAGCTTGAATTGAATGCGATATCTGATTGGTAACCAGTGTAGCTGCTGTAGAGCTGGAGTGATATGCTCAAATTTAGATAGACCAAGTATTAGCCTAGCAGCAGAATTCTGAATGTTTTGCATCGGTGTTATGGTTGAGTCTGGAAGTCCAAACAGCAAAGCATTGCTATAATCTAGATGGAGCCAAATTGTAGCTAGTTTCTTACTATTAACTCAGTTCCAGTGGTGAACGTTTTGCCAGATATTGAGACCAACATTAGGGTGACCACTGGTCTAAACCCCCCTCTCTTACCCCTGGTCTAAACCACTGTTCAGTTCAGTTTTTAAAAGACGAACATATTTTTGAAGACTGATATTTGTTATGAGCATTGTCTTTAAAGACCCTTTGCTCCCTTGATCCATTGCATGTGTGTGAAACACCAGAACATCAAATAGGCCATGAACAAGGCATTTTCGACAACAGTTGATAGGAAACAAAGCTTTCCTAGTCCTTTAATTACTTCCAAAGTAATGGGGTAACAACCTTCATTTACTTGGCCAAAATGTTTTCGAATCAGTATGAAAATAACTTTAAACAAATTTGAAACTGTCTTTGGTGCAGGGCGTGGTGCAGGGAACAGAGACGTAGGAGCCAGGGGGCACCTGCCCCCCCAAGATTTTGTAATAGACAAAGAAGTGCCCTTTTTATTTTCAGGAAGTGCCCCGTTAGCTTAATGAAAAAAGTACCCTTGAAGTTTCGTGCCCCCCCCAAGTTTGAGATGCTTCTTACGTCCCTGGCAGGAAATGATGGATAACAAACTCAAACGAGACAGATTGCCATTGCCAACCATAAAAGTCCAAAAGGGCAACATTTTCCTTAGATATAGCATAGCAGTCAAGGGGTTAGCGGTTAGAAAAATCTATCCATCCAATATATCCTGTACTGTCCCAGTCACTTCCCAGTCCCTTCCCACCGACTGTACATTTTTGTCAGACTTACATTTCTCTGGTCAAAGAAAATTGTTTTTCGTGCGTTCAACCTCAAAAATATGATTTTAGAGGGTTTCTTGATTCTGAAGTTGATATTTCTCCTATCTATCGCCTGTACTGTAGGTACTCTGATAATGAATTGAATCCGTGTTAGGCCTAGTTTGTTTTGTTGAACACATGAAACGCTCCCGCCGAAAGCAGGGCTCCTCAAAGTTGTTATACTTATACTAGCTGTTAACATAGTTAAGTGACTGCAGCTCAAGGCAAGATAACAAATCTGCCTTGCGCGCAATTTATGTGAAAACAATAGNGTGCCCCGTTAGCTCAATGAAAAAAGTACCCTTGAAGCTTCGTGCCCCCCCCCCCCAAGTTTGAGATGCTTCTTACGTCCCTGGCAGGAAATGATGGATAACAAACTCAAACGAGACAGATTGCCATTGCCAACCATAAAAGTCCAAAAGGGCAACATTTTCCTTAGATATAGCATAGCAGTCAAGGGGTTAGCGGTTAGAAAAATCTATCCATCCAATATATCCTGTACTGTCCCAGTCACTTCCCAGTCCCTTCCCACCGACTGTACATTTTTGTCATGTACTCTGATAATGAATTGAATCCGTGTTAGGCCTAGTTTGTTTTGTTGAACACATGAAACGCTCCCGCCGAAAGCAGGGCTTCTCAAAGTTGTTATACTTATAAAATTCAAAATTTCAGGCAAGCCAATACATACCGTTTTAAAAACTCGTCCTTCCTGCCTCCTTCACACGCAGAGTGAGCTATCGTTCGAACCTTTGCGTCAGAAATGTTTCTCTTTGCGTCTCGCTGTGCCAATGTCGTTCCAAACATTGTAGGATTTGGATGTCCTTACGTACGTAGGCATAAACCAAGCGTGACATAGACAACATGACTGATTTCAAAAGCATTAAGGTCTCTTTACGAATGAAACAATTGAAACACAGCATCTGGTGTACAATAAGCAGACCAATGACAATATTTCGAAGGGTGTTTTATTATTACTGGAACATAGGACCATTAGAGCCAGGTGTGCAGACCCCAAAGCCCTACAAACCCGGTGAGATGTTTTAGGGCTTTCAACGTGTTGTATTCTACCAAGGGTGTGCTGTTGGTAAGGGGACATTGGTCTTATGTATGTCCCAGAAATTGGTTTATTTTGTTTTTATTGTGACAATGTTTTGTTTTTCCTCAAAACTAGGTTTTTAGCGACCTTCAAAAGTAGTTAATCTATCACCGCATGTATGCACTATTTGATGAGTTTATATTTTCACTGCGTGGTAGTGAAGGTTAACCATAACCATTTCTCATCTAAGTTCATATGTTAGCTGCAAACTTGGCACTGTAGTTTTTACTAAACAATAGGTACTAGAAGAAAACGGACGCAAAAAACAGGAAGATTTTTCAGCACACTGAGACCTTTCAAACTTACATTGAAAATCGTGAAAATGCTCTAGCTCTACAGTTAGTCAAACTCTGATGATAACGTAAGTTTGAAAGGCCTCAATGTGCTGAAAAATCTGTCTATTTTTGTGTCTGTTTTTCGTCTAGTGCCTATTATTTTGCTAGCTACACACGTATTGTCAGTTTATACTTTATAGGAATATGATAAATGGTTTGAGAGCTAAGGGCTTTCAAATATCTGAACACTTTTTGACTCACCCACAAAATAGCGCCCTATTCAAGTTGTGAGATTTAATTTACTCCGTTTGATGGTATTGTACCGACCCCTCCCTCTCATCGTTTCATGTCACTTTCACAGTTGGGTGTCTTCATGTGTATCCACGATTTTGCCATTTGTTTTTGATATTTCGTTGCTCACAGTTTCATATGTATTGTATACTCTTGTTGCGTTATCTGGTAGATCCATAATGCTCAATGTTACTTCCTCGCCAGATATTTCTAAGGAGCCCTCGCCTTTGACCTTTGATCTGTCAGATTTGGGGTCACTTTCTCTGGTTGAATCGCCAATTGCCACCTTATTTGCTGTGTTCATTTCCAGAGATAAATTGACAGTGTTCAAGATTCTTTGGGGCCTTTCATCTTGTCCTTCACCTCCGTCCTTTGCACTTTCTGGTCGTTGGTCATTCTCTTTTGAATCAAGCTTGTTGAAGGTTCCGTTTGTTTCTATTTTCAAATCGTCTGATTTTTTGTCCTTTACTGCGGATTTATCACCATTTGCAGAAGCAATTCTTTTCTTGGCATATTGCTTTTCCGCATATCCTTTGAAGAAATAAATCAGGGGATTAATCACTGGATTCAGATCAAATAGTGTAGAACTGACACTGTCTATGTATCCACGATACAATGCTACGATTACTGGAATATTGCACACGAGGTATGCTGCAGCAACTAGTCTGCAAATGATGATTGTTGCATTTTCTTTTCTGGCTGCTTTTCTAGTGGCTTTAGGACTTCTCTTGGAATCCATTTTGTCCATTTTCATGAGTTTTGTTGCTCTGTTAATTACGAGGTTAGACAACCATGCGTATGTGACAAATACAGTGCATGCACCAAGTGTTAGATAAGCTGCTAATGCATACGCTAGATTCCTCGAAATCATGGCAGTCTGACCTTTAGACTTTTGGATGATGTAATCAACGAGATAGGCTAAACCAACGAATGTGAAGGTCACAACCCACGATGCAATTATGCGCTTATACATGGTCTTTTGAGTGGTATGCCATAAACGATGTTTCAGTGGCAGTTTTATTGCAATTAAACGCTCAATTCCTATCACAACAACAAGCTTCGTCGAGACTCCGGAAAAGTACCCAACAATGCCCATTACTAACATTGTATATCCCGCTTCCTCGGGAGCTTTATTGACGTACTTAACAGTGTCAAGAATGACAATTGCAAGAATTCCAATTGCATTCATAAGATCAGCGATCCCTAAATTAAGAAGCAGCACCTCAAAATCAGTAGCTTTCTTCCAATTCCGTCGTATCAAGTGAATTTCGGTCGAGTTCAAAATTATGCCCAATTTCGCAATAATAAATGTTATCACAATGTAAGTAAGATTAGACGAATGTCCTTTCAAGAATGCATCATTGGATCCTGTAAAATTTGCCATTAGTGACCCTTGATTTTCGACCTTCTATGGCCCGGGTAACCTTTCACTTCAGAACTTCAGTAGAACGCACAGTAACCTTGATTTTTGGCCTTTAGCTGAGGATGACTTCACCCTTGACCTTCATATGTTGTGAATCTACAGAGGAGAATAAGGATGAGTTGATTTTTGAATGTTATTAAAGCTGCAATGTAGAGTTGTCTCTCGGGTATGGAGTGCCCAAAATTGAGGACTGGTATGTGCGAGTATGCAAACAGAATATTGTCCTAATGCTGGGTTGGTCATAACAGAGATGGCACCCGAAAATGGGTTTCATCGCAAAACAGTCATATCCAAACTTGGAGCTTCACATAAAAGAAATTGAAAATTCAGCTATGCTTACCGGGTGTCCCAAAAAAATGCAATGGATTTGATCGGGACTAGCGACAAGAATCTAGTCCCAAATGAATCCAAAATACTTTTCAATATAATCCTCGATAACTAACTTTGAGATAAATACCTTGTTTGTTGATATTGGTGAATGGAGAGTTGGAATATCAATCTTGAAAGTCCAAATTTGGTCCCATCTCCGAACCAGAGGCTTCGGGTTTTGGCCTAACTGAAAATGTGCTTGAAGAATCTCCTCAGTCATATGCATCGTCCTAAGGTACACATATTTCGGCACACATTTCAATTGAAATTTGAAAGCTAAACATTGACAAACATAACAATGCCGAAGGGACATTTCACAAAGGAATATATTTCTTCAATCATAGTGCCCCTGCAAAAGAGCCAAGCACGAATGGGCATTTTTAAGGATCTTGTCCGTGGATAATTCTCCCTTGGGTATATTTGATTTCTTGCTTCGTAATAATTCGAAGACAAAACGAATACAAAACGATACACAAAACGAATTTCATTAAAGGCATGAAGATTGCAAGAACTAATTCATTTTTCACACCCAAGCAAACTTTTTCGCGGATTACTTTCTTTTATGAGACAGATGCAATGCTAACTTTTCGAAACTTTTGAAGCATAAAAAAAGATGTCTTTTCAGGATAAAATTGATGAATTTGATTGAATTTCTATTCAAATATTTTCCTCAGCATGAAGCTTTATTCTCTTATTTCACGGCAATTCAGGAGATTCCCCAAAATTGGCGTTTGCAGTTTGGGCTAAAAGCCACAAGCTCTGGTTTGGAGGTTCAGACAAATTTGAACTTTCAAGATTAGTATTTCAACTATCCATGCACAAATATCAACAAACAAGGTATCTATCTTCAAGTTAGCTATCGAGGATTATATAAACAATCATGATGGATTGATTGAACCTAAATTATTGTCGCTAGTCCCGATCAAATCCGTTGTGTTTTTTTAGTATACCCCGTCCCCGTATAAATCTTTACCCGAAACTGGTACATTATTTAAGTTATATTTAACAGATACCGAAAAGTGGGAGAATCTTAATAACCACACCCAAAACTGGCGTTCGCACATACCCTTCCTTGATTTTGGGGCCCCAGGACCTATCTCAAGACTATTTCGTAAGATCCGGATCACATTCCTCAGTTTTCATATTCCATGCTCCTCCATGGGGCATGGCATAGACTTGCCCAAAGTCTATCTCTTTAGTCCGTCTTACCGTTCCCTATTCGGTAGTTCCTGGATCCGCCATTTCCTGGATCCACCATTCCAACATTCCGTCAAGAGGGATGAATCAGAGAACTGCGGAATAGGATCTCTCAGATCCATCATGGCCGACCACTAAATATCATGAAGTGTATCGTCTGTGCCATATGTAGACTATCATCTGCGATTCCATTGGCCAAAAAAGTCAGCAAAAACATTGTCAAGCGAAAAGTAGGACCCACCTCTACTTTTCGTCCAGGGGTCCAGCCCAGCGAATTATTTAATACCCAGGGTGCCAGAGTTTCGTATAACAAAGAAGACAAACATGGAGTAGAGAGAAAAGAAAGGAACTGATTCCATGTTGTTGTTTTACTCTGGCATCCAGGGTAGTTATTTTGATGCAGCGATCAGAAAGTTCTATTGGGCATTATTGTTTTATGACGAACGTCCAAAAAATCGGACATTGCACACAAACTGTTAAAGTTCTAAACAATGAATTCTTACCATGAGCAATAGGATACATACAGATTGGGTGATTTTAATGGCCTAAGCTACTCTCACTCGTAGTGTTTATTCAGTTTGCAACGTAGTTATTCAGTTTGCAATTAACATTTAATGACAACTTACTTGTGTTCTCAAACAATGGACAAAAGTCATTTGCATATCGAAGGGACCGTTTGGGATGGTCTGGATCACCAAATCAAGTTGTCTCCCCTGCTTGCAAACTGAATAAACACGATGAGTGAGTGAGCGTGGCCTAGGCCATTCAAATCACCCGATCTGTATGTATCCTATTGCTCATATTCTTAAACAAAGTGCAGTGGCGGAGCCAAACAGACAAACAGTATTCCGATTGAGGGTGAAAAAGGAGGAAAAGGTATACATAGACATTTTTATTACATTTTTCAATTACAATTTTAGCTAACCCATGGCTCCACCACTGCCAATAAGAATAACCGACTTTACATGTAACCGGGAATGTTGGAAAGTTTCGTTTTGTTTTGTTCAATGCTCTTTCTGTCATGTATTGCCCGATGCCCGGGCTAGTTTCTTGTGTCGTTCAAAATAAAAA
This sequence comes from Aurelia aurita complex sp. Pacific, assembly GCA_004194395.1. NCBI lineage: Eukaryota > Metazoa > Cnidaria > Scyphozoa > Semaeostomeae > Ulmaridae > Aurelia > Aurelia aurita complex sp. Pacific. The sequence continues at coordinate 289,306 of REGL01000089.1, read as the reverse complement.
AAGAATCAGACAGAAAACGTCTCCCTAGTAGCAACTTTGTACACCTTAAAATTCCAGCGGATACCTACTGTGTGAGATATTGTCTTTCCTTCTCCCGTTGTACACGGACTGAGTTTGTCTTGTCTTCTCGTTCGAAATGTGTTGCTCTTCGTTGCTGCAATGTTCGTGCGGTATTTCAAACTTCAAAACATTTCAAGATTTGATGATTCATATTGGCTTTGTACTATGCTAGCAATGGCAAGCATGAAATGGTGCAAACAATAAGCAATTTCAAAACACCATTATTGTATAGACTGACAATACTTTGGAATATGTTCGAATGCAGGAATTGCCGGAACACCGCACAGTGATCCAGATCAGAGAAATTATGGACTAAATAGGAAAAAACGAAGTTTGAAAAACTCGCAGCATTTAATATCCTCCATGAAAAGGGGGTGTCAGGGGTCAACACAAAGCAAAAATTTTCGAAATCGGACCAATGGTTCCGTCACAATGATTTTTTGAAGTTTGGGGAAATGACATATTTTTGTTTATCATAGCACTTCCGGCAAAATTTATTGTTTTAGCTTAACTTTAAACTTTCATAGCTCCGCTCATGATTGTCCGATTTTTACGAACTTAGTTTCATTTGAAAGATGATCATCTACTTGTACGTCACATGTAACTTGTTTTCAACAAAATCATACTAAAGCATGGGTAACCGGACACACATTATGCTTTGTAGTTTTTGAGAATTTCGTGACAAAATAGCCACTCAATAGTAAAAACAAAAAATTCAAGTGATATCAAGTGTTAGCTATAAACATATAAAAATACTACAAGGTCTTGGGAACATTTCTGCCAAAGGGTTCGTTCCAGATCGTTTTAGTTTTTTTTCAACAATTTAAAAAAAAATGCTACCAGAAGTCCTGATCTGCAAGATGAGTTAGAAAAAGATTCATCGTGTGATATCTGGCTCTCTTTTCTGTTTACCAATGTTCTCTGCATACTCGGAACCATCTAAAAATAAGAAACGATGACCTACTGTTTCCACGAAATAGGTATCAATTCCGTAAAATTCTATTTTATTTGTTATTGTTCGTTGCATAAAAGACCACATTAGAAAGCATAATTTTTATGACATTTAAGCCTTCGATTGACACTAAAAGAGGTTAATTGCATTAGTTCTGTGCAAGTAATACACCTTTTAATTGTGTAGCGGAAACCTTCAGATTTAACCGTTGAGTTCAAGTTATGAATAGAAGGATTTTTTAGCATTGTCTATGGCCAGCTTTATGTATGTATTGGTTTTTAACAGAATACAGACAAAGAACACTTGTCTAACATGATACATTTTTGTATTTTGAAACACTTAAGCATTGCTGGTATAATGTGAAGCTGCATCTTTACCTACACTTTACCCATCCACCCATCCGATCCTTGTTCACAGATGAGAGCATGCTTTAAATGATTTATATTGACGAAGGCCCAGTTGCAGTTTGGTCTGGAAGCAGTTTAGAAGAATAGAAAAGGAACAGAAGAAACCTTGGAAGTGGACCTGGTTGCAGGGTTAGGCAAATTTCAATATAAGCAAAAAATCCAGCAAAGACTCCGATTCTGATCATATCAGCTTCTTTGTAGCTAAGGCCAAGCAAAATTTCTCAAGAAAGCACTGTCATTATCTCGAAGTGCACACAACAGATACCAAAGAAAGTAATAGATGCAATTATCGCTATGTAATGTCGATGAACAAAATAGAACTTGTTTCATCAGTGAATGCTTGGTTTTGACACAATTTCATACATTTTTGCTATGGCAGATTGCATATAGTGTTAGTTGTTCAGAGGGGTAAATGCTGAACAATAAGGAAGCAAGGCTTGAAAATTCATTCAATTATTTGGAAACAATAGACTGTTCTTTTGCATTACTTCAAAAATTTATTTGCCCTGATTGTACAAATGGTTGCTTCTATAGCTGTGCGAAAAATTGTGAAAATGAGGGACTCCACATTAATTCTTTTAAGCTCAGCTTGCAGATCAGGACTTCTGGTAGCATTTTTCAAAAAATTGTTGAAAAAAAACTAAAACGATCTGGAACGAACCCTTTGGCAGAAATGTTCCTAAGACCTTGTAGTATTTTTATATGTTTATAGCTAACACTTGATATCACTTGAATTTTTTGTTTTTACTATTGAGTGGCTATTTTGTCACGAAATTCTCAAAAACTACAAAGCATAATGTGTGTCCGGTTACCCATGCTTTAGTATGATTTTGTTGAAAACAAGTTACATGTGACGTACAAGTAGATGATCATCTTTCAAATGAAACTAAGTTCGTAAAAATCGGACAATCATGAGCGGAGCTATGAAAGTTTAAAGTTAAGCTAAAACAATAAATTTTGCCGGAAGTGCTATGATAAACAAAAATATGTCATTTCCCCAAACTTCAAAAAATCATTGTGACGGAACCATTGGTCCGATTTCGAAAATTTTTGCTTTGTGTTGACCCCTGACACCCCCTTTTCATGGAGGATATTAAATGCTGCAAGTTTTTCAAACTTCGTTTTTTCCTATTTATTCCATCCTCTGGATCACTGTGCACCGTGTTATTACTGGAACATAGGGCAGGAAGAGCCGGATTTGCAGACCCCAAAACCCAACTAAACTTTCCGCGATTGTTATAGTGTTATGTATTTCAAAACTTTGTTTACTTACATGTATTTACATATTTACAGAGTCGTTGAGCCTCCAATTTTGGTGATATGGTAAAGTGCGAGTTGCGAGTTGCAGTTGCGAGTTGCGAGTTACACTTATTTTGCGAGTTGCGAGTTGCATTTATTATGCGAGTTACGAGTTACGAGTTGCGAGTTGCATTTAATTGGCGAGTTGCGAGTTGCGAGTTGAACGAAAGTTACGAGTTATGCATTTTTGGCCGGTTTCTTAGTTGCAATTGAATTTAAAACTGTTTTATGGATTTCCCTTTATAAGCAAGCGTTTTTAGGCCGTTGTAATTTCTTTTATAAGAAGCCAATCATAAGAAGCTACAGGCCTATTACAATTTGCAGCTTTCATCCCCCAAGTCGTTAATGAATATTACTGTAGTGCAGTAAACTGGGGACTTGCTTTCGTTGTCTTGAAAGAAAATTAAAGGACAATTATTGATTCGTTGTCTTTCCCTTTCAAGACGACTTGTGCAAGTCCATGTTAATTGCTGAGCACAGAAAAGAAATTGAAGTAAATTGAGCTCTGCTGAGGGTGTTTTTCTATTTAGAAAAGCATCTTCAACAGAGGAAAATTTGAGAGGCATCACACTCCTGTAAAATGTGGTGCTTTGCTTTTCAAGAATTTGTAACAATTCCCTATACACCCCCTTGCTTTTCAAATTTCGTAGGTATTTTCGACGGGGTAACATATCACTTGTGTGCGAAGTAGCTTCCGCATGATTTTTTGCATATATTTCAGTCAGGCCTGATCTGAGACACGTTTTTTTCTTTATAACAAACTTGGATAAGCCCATAGTACTAAAGTTTCTTAATTTCACGTAAAAAAGTCAGCTTTTTAGTACTAAAAATTTCTTAATGTGTTTCTTATGTTTTAGATGCATGTAGTTTCTACCAAATTGGTTTCTTGACAGACAGCACAATTTCTAGCAAGAAGGAGAGTTCTTTTTGATTCAAACATGATTCAAAACATACTTTTATCACGAATATTACTAAGAAATAAAGGCTCAACGACAATTTTCCCATGATATCCTTGTATTTGGCTTTAAAATTTTCTTAGCAACTCTCAAGCATAGTACTAGAGTTTCTTAAATTTTTCGCCATCCTAGTACTAGTTTCTTATAAGCCAGTATCTTATATGGAGAAAATGCGTATGAAGTCATTTTTCAACACAAGAAGTAAGAACCCGCTTATAAGTAAGTGAAAGGGCGTCCCAGAAAATTAAGAAACTCTATAGAAGCGATGAGAGGTCGATTCGAAGTTAAGAAACTTGTCAATCTTTAGTTGTGAGTTTTTTTTATATATCCTCATAATATTTACAATTTACAATCTGCTCCTTCAATATCAAAGCATTTATATTGAAAATTGTCTTGTTTTATTCCCGATATGTCCAATTAGGGTCAATAATTTACCCGGCTTTAATCGACCATTCCTTCCCGTAGATATGGGAGACTTTCTGCAGAAAGATCTTTTCGAAAACCTGCAACAACGAATGAAAACGACGAGCAAAACTTCCCTCTGTTTTCTTCCTAGCAATAATGACACTTACGTGCATTCATGTAGTTTGTCCTCTTCAGAGCCTGGAATCCCCCTGACTACGTAATTCATACTACTAGGGGGAAGAATTCATACTACTAGGGGGAAGACTTGTTCATTCCCTCAAGAGGATAGGACGTGCTAAAGCGTGCTCAAATCATCGCTGTAAGGTAAATGTATTAGGGAAACTTTATCTTGCCTTCACCACGTTTTTTGAAGTTTCTCAAAGGGACGGTTCTTTAGAAGAGCCCTTGCAAAGTCTGAACGAATTTTTTTTTTTTTTTTTTTTTTTTTTTTCCTAGCAATAATGACACTTACGTGCATTCATGTAGTTTGTCCTCTTCAGAGCCTGGAATCCCCCTGACTACGTAATTCATACTACTAGGGGGAAGAATTCATACTACTAGGGGGAAGACTTGTTCATTCCCTCAAGAGGATAGGACGTGCTAAAGCGTGCTCAAATCATCGCTGTAAGGTAAATGTATTAGGGAAACTTTATCTTGCCTTCACCACGTTTTTTGAAGTTTCTCAAAGGGACGGTTCTTTAGAAGAGCCCTTGCAAAGTCTGAACGAATTTCAGCCAGGAAAATTCTTAAGATAATTGAACATGTTAGCTGTTTAATCAGATATAGCAAAATATCATTGCTTATATATTCAGGGAGCAGTAGCCTTTCAAACCCTGGGACTTTTTTACTCACCCAGTGGGGTTGAATTGCTAGAATATTTGATCAATGATGTTAGGCCAGTTTTGAAGGATTCTGAGAAGCAGCACTTTTATAATTCGCCTCATTTGAGAACAATACGACCAATGTTGATAAAATTGTTCTGATCTAAGTTGACATGTCAGGCTCAGCTACACAAATATTATCAGGTCATGGATATCTGATAAATGGTTTGAGAGCTAAGGGCTTTCAAACATCTAAACATTTTTCTGATTCACTTGGTATTCGAACAATGAGTTTATATTTACGCTGTGTGGTAGTGAAGGTTCACCCGACCGTAACCATTTCTCATCTAAGTTGAAATGTTAGCTATACAGGTATTATCAGCTTAATAGCAATCTGAGAAATGGTTTGAGAGCTAAGGGCTTTCAAACATCTAAGCATCTTTCTGACTCACTTGGTATTCGAGCCATGAGTTTATATTTACGCTGTGTGGTAGTGAAGGTTCACCGTAACCATTTCTCATCTAAGTTGAAATGTTAGCTATACAGGTATTATCAGCTTATAGCAATCTGAGAAATGGTTTGAGAGCTAAGGGCTTTCAAACATCTAAGCATTTTTCTGACTCACTGAGTATATATTTACGCTGTGTGGTACTGGTAGTGAAGGTTCACCGTAACCATTTCTCATCTAAGTTGAAATGTTAGCTACACAGGTATTATCAGCTTATAGCAATCTGAGAAATGGTTTGAGACCTAAGGGCTTTCAACTATCTGAACACTTGTTGACTCACCCACAAAATAGCGCCCCATTAAAGTTGTGAGATTTGATTTACTCTGTTTGATGGTATTGTACCGACCCCTCCCTCTCATCGTTTCATGTCACTTTCACAGTTGGGTGTCTTCATGTGTATCCACGATTTTGCCATTTGTTTTTAATATTTCGTTGCTCACAGTTTCATATGTACTGTTTATTCTCGTTACGTTATCTGGTAGATCCATAATGCTCAATGTTACTTCCTCACCAGATATTTCTAAGGAGCCCTCGCCTTTGACCTTTGATCTGTCAGATTTGGGGTCACTTTCTGTGGTTGAATCGCCAGTTGCTACCTTATTTGCTGTGTTCATTTCCAGAGATGAATTGACAGTGTTCAGGATTCTTTGGGGCCTTTCATCTTGTCCTTCACCTCCGTCCTTTGCACTTTCTGGTTGTTGGTCATTCTCTTTTGAATCAAGCTTGTTGAAGGTTCCATTTGTTTCTATTTTCAAATCGTCTGATTTTTTGTCATTTACTGCGGATTTATCACCATTTTCAGAAGCAATTCTTTTCTTTGCATATCGCTTTTCCGCATATCCTTTGAAGAAATAAATCAGGGGGTTAATCACTGCATTCAGATTAAATAGTGTAACACTGACACTGTCCATCTTCCCACGATACAATGCCACGATTATTGGAATCATTTCTCATCTAAGTTGAAATGTTAGCTATACGGGTATTATCAGCTTATAGCAATCTGAGAAATGGTTTGAGAGCTAAGGGCTTTCAAACATCTAAGCATCTTTCTGACTCACTTGGTATTCGAGCCATGAGTTTATATTTACGCTGTGTGGTAGTGAAGGTTCACCGTAACCATTTCTCATCTAAGTTGAAATGTTAGCTATACAGGTATTATCAGCTTATAGCAATCTGAGAAATGGTTTGAGAGCTAAGGGCTTTCAAACATCTAAGCATTTTTCTGACTCACTGAGTATATATTTACGCTGTGTGGTACTGGTAGTGAAGGTTCACCGTAACCATTTCTCATCTAAGTTGAAATGTTAGCTACACAGGTATTATCAGCTTATAGCAATCTGAGAAATGGTTTGAGACCTAAGGGCTTTCAACTATCTGAACACTTGTTGACTCACCCACAAAATAGCGCCCCATTAAAGTTGTGAGATTTGATTTACTCTGTTTGATGGTATTGTACCGACCCCTCCCTCTCATCGTTTCATGTCACTTTCACAGTTGGGTGTCTTCATGTGTATCCACGATTTTGCCATTTGTTTTTAATATTTCGTTGCTCACAGTTTCATATGTACTGTTTATTCTCGTTACGTTATCTGGTAGATCCATAATGCTCAATGTTACTTCCTCACCAGATATTTCTAAGGAGCCCTCGCCTTTGACCTTTGATCTGTCAGATTTGGGGTCACTTTCTGTGGTTGAATCGCCAGTTGCTACCTTATTTGCTGTGTTCATTTCCAGAGATGAATTGACAGTGTTCAGGATTCTTTGGGGCCTTTCATCTTGTCCTTCACCTCCGTCCTTTGCACTTTCTGGTTGTTGGTCATTCTCTTTTGAATCAAGCTTGTTGAAGGTTCCATTTGTTTCTATTTTCAAATCGTCTGATTTTTTGTCATTTACTGCGGATTTATCACCATTTTCAGAAGCAATTCTTTTCTTTGCATATCGCTTTTCCGCATATCCTTTGAAGAAATAAATCAGGGGGTTAATCACTGCATTCAGATTAAATAGTGTAACACTGACACTGTCCATCTTCCCACGATACAATGCCACGATTATTGGAATCATTTCTCATCTAAGTTGAAATGTTAGCTATACGGGTATTATCAGCTTATAGCAATCTGAGAAATGGTTTGAGAGCTAAGGGCTTTCAAACATCTAAGCATCTTTCTGACTCACTTGGTATTCGAGCCATGAGTTTATATTTACGCTGTGTGGTAGTGAAGGTTCACCGTAACCATTTCTCATCTAAGTTGAAATGTTAGCTATACAGGTATTATCAGCTTATAGCAATCTGAGAAATGGTTTGAGAGCTAAGGGCTTTCAAACATCTAAGCATTTTTCTGACTCACTGAGTATATATTTACGCTGTGTGGTACTGGTAGTGAAGGTTCACCGTAACCATTTCTCATCTAAGTTGAAATGTTAGCTACACAGGTATTATCAGCTTATAGCAATCTGAGAAATGGTTTGAGACCTAAGGGCTTTCAACTATCTGAACACTTGTTGACTCACCCACAAAATAGCGCCCCATTAAAGTTGTGAGATTTGATTTACTCTGTTTGATGGTATTGTACCGACCCCTCCCTCTCATCGTTTCATGTCACTTTCACAGTTGGGTGTCTTCATGTGTATCCACGATTTTGCCATTTGTTTTTAATATTTCGTTGCTCACAGTTTCATATGTACTGTTTATTCTCGTTACGTTATCTGGTAGATCCATAATGCTCAATGTTACTTCCTCACCAGATATTTCTAAGGAGCCCTCGCCTTTGACCTTTGATCTGTCAGATTTGGGGTCACTTTCTGTGGTTGAATCGCCAGTTGCTACCTTATTTGCTGTGTTCATTTCCAGAGATGAATTGACAGTGTTCAGGATTCTTTGGGGCCTTTCATCTTGTCCTTCACCTCCGTCCTTTGCACTTTCTGGTTGTTGGTCATTCTCTTTTGAATCAAGCTTGTTGAAGGTTCCATTTGTTTCTATTTTCAAATCGTCTGATTTTTTGTCATTTACTGCGGATTTATCACCATTTTCAGAAGCAATTCTTTTCTTTGCATATCGCTTTTCCGCATATCCTTTGAAGAAATAAATCAGGGGGTTAATCACTGCATTCAGATTAAATAGTGTAACACTGACACTGTCCATCTTCCCACGATACAATGCCACGATTATTGGAATGTTGCACACGAGGTATGTTGCAGCAACTAGTCTGCAAATGATGATTGTTGCATTTTCTTTCCTGGCTGCTTTTCTTGTGGCTTTTGGACTTCTCTTGTAATCTATTTTATCAATTTTCAAGAGTTGTGTTGCTCTGTTAATAACGAGGTTAGACAACCATGCGTAGGTGACAAATACAGCGCCTGCACCAAGTGTTAGATAAGCTGCTAATGCATACGCTAGATTACTGGAAACCATGGCAGTTTGCCCTTTAGACTTTTGGATGACATAATCAACGAGATAGGCTAAACCAACGAATGTGAAGGTCACCACCCACGATGCAATTATGCGCTTATACATAGTCTTTCGAGTGGTATGCCATAAACGATGTTTCAGTGGCAGTTTTATTGCAAATAAACGCTCAATTCCTATCACAACCACAAGCTTCGTGGAGACTGCGGAAAAGTACCCAACAATGCCCATTGCAAACAATGTATATCCCGCTTCCCTTGGAGCTTTTTTGACGTAAACAACAGTGTCAAGACTGACCATTGCAAGAAGTCCAATTGCACTCATAAGATCAGCGATCCCTAAATTAAGAAGTAGCACCTCAAAATCAGTAGCTTTCTTGAATTTCTGTCGTATCAAGTGAATTTCGGTTGAGTTCAAAATTATGCCAATTAATGCAATGATAAATGATATCACAATGTAAGTAAGATTAGACGAATGTCCTTTCAAGAATGCATCATTGGATCCTGTAAAATTTGCCATTAGTGACCCTTGATTTTCGACCTTTTATGGCCCGGGTAACCTTTCACTTCATAACTTCTGATTTTTGACCTGTAACTGAGGATGACTTCACCCTTGACCCTCTTGACCTTCATATGTTGTGAATCTACAAAGGAGAATAAGGATGAGTTGATTTTTGAATGTTATTAAAGCGAATTATTTCGTACCCAGGGTGCCAGAAAGCGGGGAGTAGAGAGAAAAGAAAGGAACTGATTCCATTTTTTTTTTATATTTCAAAGGCTCTGGCATCCAGGGTAATTATTTCGATGCAGCGATCAGAAATGTTCCTTTGCGCATTGTTGTTTTATGACCATCGTCCAGAAAATTGGCCATTGCATAGAAACTAATAAAAGTTCTTAGCAATGAATTCTTACAACCAAAGTGCAGTGGCGGAGCCAAACAGACAAACACTATTCCAATTGGGGGTGTAGAAGGGTATACCCAGACATTTTTATTACATTTTTCAATTACAATTTTTTAGCCAAATTTGTGAAAGTTGGGGTGTATTTACCCCCTCATGCACCCCCTGGCCTTACCACTGCCAAAAAGAATAATTGAATTTACATAACACAAAATTAGAGATTCTCCCATGCTAGATCGAGTGTTTCCAAAAGTAACTGGGAATGTTGGGAAGTTACTCAATGCTCTATCTGTCATGTAAGGCCCGGGCTAGCTTCTTGTGAAGTTCAAAATAACGGAAATAATCAGACGGAAAATGTCTCCTTGGTTGCAACTTTGCTTTGTACACTTTAAAATTGCAGCGGATACCTACTGTTTGAGATTTTGCCTTTTCTTCTCCCGTTGTACACGGACTTAGTTTATCTTGTCTTCTCGTTCGAAATTTGTTGCTCTTCGTTGCTGGAATATTCTTGCCGTATTTGAAACTTTGAATTTCAAGATTTGACTGACTCATATTTGCTTTGTATTATGTTAGCAATGGCAAGCATGAAATGGTGCAAACAATAAGCAATTTCAAAACACCATTATTGTATAGACAGACAAATGACGTACATCATCAAAGGTCTTTGGAATATGTTCGAGTGCAGGAATTGTCGGAACACCGTATTATTATTGGAACATTGGGCAGGAAGAGCCTGATTTGCAGACCCCAAAACCCGACCAAAGTTTCTGTTATTAGTGTTATTTAGTTCAAAACCTTGTTTACTTACATCTATTTATATATTTACTTAGTCGTTGAGCCTCCAGTTTTGTTGACAACATAATTTCGATTTGAATGCATCCCAGATTTTATTCGTACTTCTATCAGCATCATGCTAATTCATGCCAACCGAAACCTTATTATAAATTAAATGATTAAATCTACGTTACAAAGAGAGCATACAATTAAAAAAGCATACGGTAGGCATATGGTTTTACAAATTAAAAATCCAGAAACCACCTGCATTGTGTGAGCAGACTAATAACTTGAGCTAAATTCACATGTAAGGCAATTTTTTGGTGTGATGCGGCGACGCAAGGTTCAATCAATCCAACTTTGTCGCATTAGCAATGCGTTGCCGCATTTTGTTGTTATCAGGAATGCATCAAGACTCGAGAAAAGCCTGGTTTCCATTAAGTCGCAAAGTGTCGCAAGTGTCGCAGAATTTTGGGTCTGCAACACATTGCGACGAATGGAAACTGCTGTACTGAAATGCTGCGACACTGGGGGACACCTCTGCAACACTCTGCGATCGGAGTCGCAGAGATAGAAACTTTTCTATCTCTGTGAAACTTGTGACACTTTGCGATTTAATTCAAACCAGACTAAAGACACTAGCGTTGCGCGTTTCATATAACATCAAAACGCAACAATGTGATAAAGTCCCGGGGGTGGGGTACTTAGTATATTTGTCCGACCGGGATGTGCTGTTTTTAAGGGTATCGTTGTCATCAACTATTTCCAGCACAGGGTATCAAAATGAGGCAATTTTTCTGGAGCAGGTTGTCAAAACATGTCAAAAGGGGATATTTTGTTAGATCTGTTCGTTTTTCGGTCAAATTTTCATGTTTTAGAGTATACTTTTCACCCATTTTTTCTAGAATGGGTTATCATTTTAAGCGAAAAACTTCTGGAGTAGGATAGGGAAATTCTTCTTGGGCACATCCCCGTACAAATTTAAGTCAGGTACCCCTCCCCCCCACTGGGCAAAGTTGAATTCATTGAAGTTTGCCGCACGTGCCACATCGATTAATCAAAATCACTGGGCTAATTGACCAGATTTGGTCCAAGACGTGCCACCCAAGCTTCAGAAACATACCCGTTCCTTGAATCAATTTTCGATAATGTATAATCAACCAATGGAGCCGACTTTTACCGATTTTTCAAAATGGCCTTTTCATTTGTTCTTTATGCCAAAATCCTGAAAATCAAATCGTGAAAATCGATGAACTCCCTAGTGGCACATACCCTATGCTCAAAATATATAAGTACTCTCTCAGCCGCCTGGTAATGAAATATAGTCTCATACAGTGAAAAAGAAGGGGACTTCTGGCTTCTTTCGAACTTCCTTGTTTTTCGCCTTACCAGGCTTTATTTCATACCGGGCAATAGTTGTAGCAAGTTCATGTTTAGTTGGATTGGAGAAAATGGCCTAGAAATCAACTGAAAAGTCTTCATTTATATTTTCTACTAATTGCAGGATAATGGCGGACAAACACATGGGATCTTTCGTCGAATACTGAAACTATTTCTACTTATAATTGCCGTTCTCAGTGTCACATTTGCAATCAATGCTACTATCAAGGTATGAAAATTCAATTAAATTTAAAAGTTTGAAAAAGTATTGTTATTGTTGTGATAACTGGGCCTGTCTATGTAATAAGGCCAAATCTAGCATTAAATTAAAAAAGATAAAAATATACTCATTGGCTTATTGAAATCATCCTGGTTTCGCTTCTTGATCTCAATGCGCCAAAATTAGGACTCAAAACCAAACTGCAGGAAATCAATGACAAACATTGCTATTGCTCTGATCTGATCCAGAGACCCAAGAGCTTCGATGGAATGAGATAGCATGGGTTCCAAATCTTTAACTCGGCGTAAAAAGGTGGGTGTAAAATTCAATGACCTATTTCTTCTGACTGAATGGCTTGGAAGAAACTTTAGATACTTATCTATAATTCTACCGTTGGACTTTCCAGAAATTTTGAATATTTTTCAAAATTACAGCTTATTTTAAATTTCAGCTCATTTGAGGATGTGACGTCATCAAATTTCCAAATCATAAACCAGATGAGTGACAGACTTTTGCTTGATACCATATTGTAGGCATTCATAAACTATGGTTTTCTTCCAAATTACTTCATGTTGCGTCAAATGGTTTAGAAATTACGATTGTTTTAAGTTTTTTTGAAAAT
>REGL01000089.1:252317-270871 GCA_004194395.1 Aurelia aurita complex sp. Pacific | reverse complement strand
CGCCTCTGTCAGACCTGCACCCACATCAACCAATCGACCACTATCACCAACCAAAACCGAACCTTCAATATCAGATCTAACTTTACCTGTTCATCATCCTGCGTTATCTATTGTATCATCTGCACCAAATGTCAATCTTTCTACATCGGCGAAACCTCCCGACAAATCAACAACCGTTTTGAGGAACATAAACGTAATGTAAGAAACAAGATCCACCTCGATGAAAACCATGAACACGATCCAGACAGCAACATATCCAGACATTACAACTCAGCCAACCATTCAACTGCCGACATGTCCATTCTTGGCTTGTTATATGCCCCTCAAGACACCACCAAACGCAAGACATTGGAGAAACGCTTAATTTTTAACTTAAAAACTCTTTATCCTAATGGACTAAATAAGCAATTTACTTATCTGCAATAGGTCCTTCCTTACTCTTTTCTCACATTCCTCCCATTCCCCATTCCCCATTCCCTATCTACGCTACGTCACGTCGCATCTCGCATTCCTTCCTATTTGTCGAATCTTCTCTTCTCTTTGCTCGGCTCGATTGATTTCGAGTCACTTGATAACGAATATATGCTCGAAACGTCGTGTTTTAAACATCTAAGCTATTTTTGGTACTTCAATCATTTATACATTTTATTACTGTTCATTTTTTGGGACACTCTGGGACATTACGCTTTGCTCACAGATTAGCTCAACTTTGTGCTGTCGTGCCAAAGCCCAAAGCCCAAGTTAATTCCAGTGTGGGTCCATATTTTTAACTAGGCCAAATTTGATTTTCAGAGTGTCTGAAATTGCAGCCTGTCGGCAAAGGAACCTGGGTAACCGTGACTCTTTGAGTGTATTTCTATGGCATTGCATTGATACTGGGAGATTCTTCGCGTCATATTTGCTGTTGTTTTTTGTCGCATTGCGGTATTTCTGCCTTTAAATTTTTCATTTTTTCGTCACCGCAAGCATCTTCGGATCCGACAATCGACGCTGGTATCGTGGCCTTTACTTTTTCAAATTAAAATAGTTTGAATGCCATCCTTTTTCGTTGCAGAGACTTTGATTCCTTGCTATACCTATGTGAAGGAGCCTTTCAGTATCTACCATTGGACACATTTGTTCGTCTAACTGATGGTGTTGTATTCCCATGTTACGCAGCGGCTATGCTGGTGTCACTTCTTGTTTTGGCCGCATCTGTTGTAGTGAAATGGAGGTAAGGCCAGAGGAAATGCTTATTTGCATTCTTATACTTTAAGGGAATGAACTTTCAAGTTTTTCGCGTTTGTGGCCGGAAATCGCGAAAGTTTATTCCGCGAAATTTTCGAAAATATAGAAACAAATATTTATTTACTCAGATATTGATATTCCTCTTCCTTTTAACAACAACCTTTTCGAACCATGCTACTGAAAGCATACTAATCGACGATTCGGAAGAGTCATTGAAGTTTTCAGGAACATTTGAGACATTATAAAGATATGATAAGAAAGCCAATTCGCGACAGTTTATTCCCACGAAATTTCCCGTTTTGCTCCATTCGTGAAAGTTAATTCCAAAAATTGCATGAAATTTTATTTAAGAAACAGCTACATATTTTTGTTGTTAGAGAAACCAATCCCTGTAATCATCGTGAAAGTTCTATGGCTGCAATACTTTTTAAACAGGGGGACATTTTCTTTAGTCACCCGGTATAATACTAAAACTTCCAGCATAGCTTCCAAATCTTTAACTCAGCGTGAAAAGGTGGGTGTATATTCCGTGATCTATTTCTTCTGATTGAGTGGCTTCAAACAAACTTTAGTTACTTATCTTTAATTCTACTGTTGGACTTTTCAGAAGTTTTCAATATTTTTCGAAATTTCAGCATATGTTACATTTTAACTCATTTGAGGGTGTGACTTCATCAAATTTCTAAATCATAAACAAGAAAAGTGACAGACTTCTGTTTGACACAATATTGTAGACATCCATAAACTATGGTTTTCTTCGAAATTATTTCATGTTGCTTCAAACAGTTTAGAAATTACGATGGTTTTAAGTTTTTGGAAAATTTTTCTTGAATTCTTCAAAAAGTAGAAAAGCACTCTAATTCTGAAAATATTGCAGATTTCAGAAAAGTCCATCGGTAGAATTATACCGGGTGACCCAGAAAAAAGTGACCCAACGTAATCTGTTACAGAAAATTAAGTAAGTGGCCGATTGAAATGCTTCAAATGTTGTTCTGTCGCTAAAAGACTAGCCTTTGCTATGAGTATTTTTCGAAATTTTTTCGGCACGGTAAATTTCCAAAATTAAGGATTTCGAGGAAAAGAGCATGCCTGAAATCCTCAAAAAGTCGTCAAAAACAGGGGATCGATTTACAGCCATTTCAAATCTTCAAAACAACGAGGAGCGTGTTTCATTTCAACCTGGGAATAGGTAACCCAGTCGGAAGTCTTCAGAACAAGTTTATAGTCCCAAGGTACTAAAAAATATTCTCAGGCAGAATGAAACACGCTCTTCGTTGTTTTGAAGAACTGAAATGCCTTCAAATCGATCGCCTGTTTTTGATGACTTTTTGAGAATTTCAAGCTTGCCCTTTTCCTCAAAATCCTTAATTTGGGAACTTTCCTGGGTCCACAAAATTGCGAAAAATACTCACAATGTAGGCTAGTCTTTAAGGGACAGAACAGCGTTTGAAATATTTCAATCTGCCACTTACTTTTTTTTCTATGACAGATTGCGTTGGGTCACTTTTTTCTGGGTCACCCGGTAGAGAAATCGCTAAAGTTTCTTTGAAGTCATTCAGTTCAAAGAAATAAGTAACTGAATTTTACACCAGCCTTTTTAAAGATTTGGAGCCTATGCTGCAACTTCCCAAGAGTGTGGTTACATGCATTCAAAGGGGTAAAACGATTTTGTGCAATATATAGAGTATAGTATATAGTATAGTATATAGAGTATAGAATATAGAGAATATATATAGACTTGGCCCAAAGGTGTTGTGTTTAATTAACTGCTCTTATACCCTTGTAGCCACGCTCGGAGCTTCCGGTGGTGCCCGTGTTCCAGGGGGTTTTCGGAGTCGACGTGAAATTTTGGATTGGAGGTGTGTGGGTGGATGGGGTTCCCTATTGGGCTGTACCTCGCGTCTTCTCAGCCTGGTTTATTTGCTTTCTTCTTACCCTTTTATCGTGAATTAGCTGGAAGGAGGTTTGTATTGGAAAGAGATTTTATTTTGAGTTCTACTCCATGATTTATTTTTCTTGAACGTGTTAATTTTTCTTGACTCACTTGGTATGCTATTATTTGTAACGAAATTATTGCACGGCCAATTGTAGCCCATATTCTGAATTTTTACCCTGCGTAAAGAATTCTGAAATGAAATAAATTGATTTCTCTCTGATAATTTGCATACAAAGAATAATTGGGTCTTTTTTAATCCGGAACTGATTGTCGTTCTTAAGCATGAACAATTTTTGTTTTAGTTCTGAAGAACCAGTTGCATATTCTTGGATGATTCACCATTATCCTGAAGTTGCCTTCACTGCTATTCTCAGTGTTTTCTTTGGCGCAATGGCTTTATCAACCCTTCGAATGAAATTCCTTTGGACGCCACATATCTGTGTCGTTGGTGCTGGGATATTTTGCCATCAAGAAACTTTGAGATGGATATTTAATGCGGGCAAAATCAAAGAAGGAATTGTGAGTAAATAAACAAGGACAGATTTTGTAACACAATAGCATGAGTTGTTTTTCTTCACACCTGAATTCAAAGCGATTAGCGATTGGAGACAAAGGAAATTCATTCAACCAATGATTTAAAACGAACAAAGCTGCAACATTTCTCTGAAACCCAGGCAGCCAGCGCGCTCGTTGTGCATTCCAGAAATCATTTTTAAGAGCAAACATGAGGATATATGGAAAGAAAAAGGATATATCTAAACATCTACCTCGGGTATTTCGTTTGTTTTCTTCAGAAGCTGAGCAGCAAGTGTTTTAATTACACCAAAGAAAATATGGGAATTGAATCGCCCCCCAATCGGCTTCTGAAACAAACAAATAAAATGTCCGAGGTACATGTTTAGATACATTCTTTTTCTTTAAATATATGCTCATGTTTGCTCTTAAAAATGATTTCTGGAATACACAACTAGCGCGCTAGCTACCTGGGTTTCAGAGAAACCTTTGTGGCTTTGTTTGTTTTGAATTACTGGTTGAAAGAATTTCCTTTGTCTGCAATCGCTAATTGCTTTGAATTCAGGTTTGAACAAAAGCAACTCATGCTATTGTTTTAAAAACTCTTTTCTTGTTGAGTATATGAAGTAAACGCATGCTTGCCTGCAGTGGCTTCAATATTTATTGGGGTATAGGCCTTTACGCAAAATCCTACAATCCACCGTAAAATGGGATAATCTATCTAAGACTGACTTGGAGGTTTTGCCTCCCTTCCATGTCGCCCAAGGGCGTGCTGCGTTTCTAACTGCAACCCACGAGATTTGCTAGTAATATTTAAACTGGAAAAAAGAGCGCTTTGTTTGCAGCGGCAAAGTGAACTTCCTTTTGGGAAGACATGTTTCTTCTCGAATTGAAAATCACTTTGTGTAATGGCCTATTGAGATGTTTATTGCTTCTAAATCAAAATCAATTTTTTTTTCATCGTTTCAGTCCATTTCGTTCAGCTTATTTAATGTTAAAAATAATTTGTTTGTTTGTACTTGTGGCTACTAATACTAAGCAATTATCATTATTGTTATTATTATTATTATTATTATTATTATTATTACCAATTTATTTAAAGTAGGCCTACATATACATATATATGATATCTATAAAATGGATACTCATATAAATGATATGATATATGATATATATGAATCGCCATTTGATATATATAATATATAACTAGGAGAAAAACGGACGCAAAAAACAGACAGATTTTTCAGCACACTGAGGCCTTTCAAACTTACGTTATCATCAGAGTGTGACTAACTGTGATGATAAATGATTTGCACAGTTAGTCACACTCTGATGATAACGTAAGTTTGAAAGGCCTCAGTGTGCTGAAAAATCTGTCTGTTTTTTGCGTCCGTTTTTCTCCTAGTACCTATTATTTAGTTTATACTACAGTACCAAGTTTATAATATACAAATATACATACAATAGCTATAAACTAAGAGCTAATTCAAGCCTACCATCTAAAAAAGGAAAATCTGTAAGAAAAAATCAAAAAGTAAATAAATTGAATTCACGATTTTATTTTTGTTTATTTCAGTTTAAGTGCAGAGTGATTTGCACATTTAAATAGGGCAAGTTAATTGCTGAAGATAATTGCCTAAGCAAATCGTTATTTAGAAAATCCATAAGGAAGAAAATGAGAATAGTGCACGGATTTGAAGTTTGCCAGTCAAACCAGGTGCATCAAAAGAAGCTGAGACGTTTTAAAATTCGTAGAACCTAGATCACTGAATGCAAGAATAGGGCTCAAATCTTTCAACTCTTTAAAACGGGGGATGTAAAATGCCATGTCCTTGAAAAGAACTTACGGTACTTTGCTGTAAATCTTCCGTGACCATTTATTGATGTCTTGATTTTTTTCAAAATAGTGGCAAATTAATGATTTTTAAAAATTAGTGGAAATTTAATGATTTTTGAAAAATTTATGGAAATTTTGAAAACATTTAAATCATCGTAAATCCTAAAACAACTGAGGAAAAATGATATAACCTTCAAGAAAACCATAGTTCACGAAGGTCTACAATATGGTAGCAAGCAGAAATCTGTAGCTTTTCTGGTTTAGGATTTAGAAATTTGATTACGTCATAGCCTCAAATGTAATACGTACATGCCGCCATTTTGAAACTAATCAAGATTTCAATAAATTCCCACGGCAGATTTACAGCAAAACACAGAAAGTTCCTTCCATCCATTTAATTAAAAGAAAACTGGAATAGAATTTTACACCGACCTTTTAAAAGATTTGAGCACTATGTTCTGAATGCATTAGAACAAGATTAGAATGAAGTGAATTCTGTGCGATAGCCGACAGCGTTAGTATTCTGTTTAATTTTTCTTGTATTTTCAAGCACTCAAAACATGGTTAAATTCGACTTTGCGAAAATGTTCGTTGCAAAGTGCGGGAAAAACGGCCTCAGAAATCTCGATCAAATCTTAACGAATTTCCTTATGTAGAACGATACGCTATGTCATTTCACGCAAGCCTTTTTCGCTCCCTTTTCGAGCCCACTTAAGCTTTCTTATGCTTAAAGGGAATCGACATAGTTGAAAGCTGGCCCGGGCAAGTTAAAAATATGATATATTGTATTAAACAACTTTGAGGCCTGCCGTTTCATTGTGTGGCGAAGGCAACAACTGGTTTGTGGGCGTTTCTTCAGCCTATTTATAGCAGCTTGTCGATATAGCTGTGTCTATTCCCTTTAATGAAACAAGCTCAAAGAGTAAAGTGGATGTCCTCCTTTGACAAAACGAGGCTATGATTCTTCGACAGCCTCCAAATCCCCCAAATTCAAATTTTTTATCTTCCCTTTTAGTCTCGACTCTTTGGATTTTTAATTCCATTTATGCTCATTGGCCTTGTACTTTGGAAGGTGAGATGTTTTATTTCACATTTATCAATGATTT
The DNA here is from genome assembly GCA_004194395.1 of Aurelia aurita complex sp. Pacific. Classification (NCBI taxonomy): domain Eukaryota; kingdom Metazoa; phylum Cnidaria; class Scyphozoa; order Semaeostomeae; family Ulmaridae; genus Aurelia; species Aurelia aurita complex sp. Pacific. Next base: position 264,252 of record REGL01000089.1, on the reverse strand, counting down.
GCATGGCCATGTTGGTAAAAAAAAGCTGTCTAAAATTACCAGTCATTTTTTCCTCGTCATTTCAACTCTCTTCCCGTAAATTTGTAGCCTGGTAAAAAGCTTCGAGATTCTGGGAAGACTGCATAATCCCATAGACTTATACATCCTCGCAGTTTCGCGATTTGCCTGAACTGATATATCGCTACAACTACGACTCATTNTTTAATTCCATTTATGCTCATTGGCCTTGTACTTTGGAAGGTGAGATGTTTTATTTCACATTTATCAATGATTTGCATGGCCATGTTGGTAAAAAAAAGCTGTCTAAAATTACCAGTCATTTTTTCCTCGTCATTTCAACTCTCTTCCCGTAAATTTGTAGCCTGGTAAAAAGCTTCGAGATTCTGGGAAGACTGCATAATCCCATAGACTTATACATCCTCGCAGTTTCGCGATTTGCCTGAACTGATATATCGCTACAACTACGACTCATTATCTAACTGTTTGTTGAGACCTACAGGCCTAAGTTGTTTCAGCGAAAACACTGATGCCAAAACGCTTTAAAATTCGAGATTCCTTTGTGTTTTCGTATTTTCTTTTTGTTCTTGGTAGTTTTCTTAGTTCACACATTCATACTCAAATGCTAATCAACATGTTTGGCTCCTTTTAGAAACTTCCTAATGCTCTTGAAGAGCTGAAGAGTTTGAGAGAATTTTATGACCCTGATACAGTCGAGGTTATGACCTGGATAAGGTACTTTACTACCATATTTTGTTACTCTTTCTGATCAAAACATTCCCCTTGGGCTCTTGCAGCGTGTAGTGCAATTGTTGAAAGATAAACAACTAAATAAAGTAAAATATAAGCATTTTGATATGAACTGACTTTTAAGCACAATGTTTCGAGCACAGCCCATTTTCAAGCAATATAGTGGGTATTTATTTGCTTGATAACGCAACCTGCTATGCTCAAAAAGTCGTGCTTAATTCAATTCAATTCATATAAAAGTGCTTATATATTACTTTATTCAGATGTTTATCTTTTGTTATTGTCTATGATAGACTTTTGTCTTTACGAAAGCTATTATATCTTCTCCTCAGATCTAATGTCTTGGGAGGAACTTAAGGTAGTTCGCTATAATTCTACTGTTGATTTTTTATGTTTTGGAGTTTTTGTGAGGGCAATTATAATGCCAATTTGAGCAATACGAAAGTGTTGGAACAATTTTATCTGAGCCGTTATTCATCTGATTAAGCGCAATTTTGACAATTTTCTTTGTATCTCGCTGTCAAAAAACGTGGTGCATTTGCCAATTTTTACTGATGCAATTTACTGCGCAGATTTGTTTCCTTAAAAATTTATTGCATACACAAAAAAGACGAACTTAGTTCTGAAAGTTTATTGTCCAAACATACCGTTTCTGTACCAAAATTTGAAACAACGATTGCATTGTGTTAGAGCATAAAAGGAAAACGCATGTTGTTTATTTTGTATCTCTAGGGGTACTATTAATTCAAATGGCATTGCTTGGAAGAAGAAAGTTCTTACAAAAAAGAAACCTTTTTGACCAAAATAGCGATGTCACAACATTGCAGATGAATATGGAAAGAAATAACCAAGTTTAACAAATTGAATTTCAAAAACTAATTTACAGTAGTTTTCCGATTTAAGTGCCCCGAAATGTGAGGGGTCTTTGGGCTACTCTTGGGGGCCGAGCTATGGACTTTCTGCATTGGCTCGGTTTGAACTCCTGGGCTGGCTGAGGGACCCTGTGGTGACAGGAAATTGGCTGAAGATTTGCATCTATAACCTTACATATATTTTATAGCACCACCTTAAAAACAAAATAAACAATAATATATTTACCAATGCAACTAAATGTATGGCACTCAGACATCAAGTCTAATAAACAACACAACAAACAATTTCAACAAATACAACCCAATATATGAATTGCGATTGTGGGAGACAACATGCCGTTCCGAAACCACCACCATGCCAACAGTACCCAATCCATCAGCACCAGCATGATATACGCACATTAATATTGGTTCCACCCTTTACATACTTTCCTGACACACCCTGCATTACCACAGCTGGCATAGCATATAGGTGGTAGGTATTACTCCCTCTTTATTTAGTTACCTTTACCATTTGTTGCCTTAGTATTGTATTTTAGTAGCATCTTAACATTTGTTTTCACTCTGTGCTATCCGAAAAACTTTAACAAGCCCGATTTGACTTTCTTTCATCAAAGCATCGCTTGTTAAACACCCAAGGTTTTTTCTGTTCCACCCGGTATTTACTTCTGTAGAGTATTGCATTTAAAATTGACCAGAATTTATTTTGACCAGGCATGCAAGTTTAGATTTTTACTAAACATTTGCTAAAGCAACAAATCATATATTACACCATTTGTTTTTTTTCTTTCGCAGAAACAAGACACCTCCACAAGCTTCATTCGCTGGAAGCATGCAACTTTTAGCTGGCGTCAAATTATGTACTGATCGACCAATTACAAACCATCCACATTATGAAAACAAATTTCTTCGATTAAGAACAAGAGAGGTAGTCTGCTTTGTGCTTTTGTTTTTGCTGAGTATGAGAGCATTTGCCTCTATAACATGGAAGCTTAGAAATCAAATCTTTAAAGAACATTGCACGATTTTATTTATTTATTTTTTCTTCTATAAATCAATAAAATTTTACAATACATATTACGGTTTACACTACTTACAAGAATTACTTTACAATACTACTGAGACAAATATCCCCGGGGAGCAAAAGACTGTGTCTACCCCAAGGGAATTAACATAGATAAAGAAAGAAAAACTACTTAATCTTAAAGAACACTACTAAAACAACACATACGGATAATAAGAACGATTGATAAGTCTGCTGCATATTAGACGTCAGATCCAGGTGATGGCGAGGAAAAGTAACTGGTGGCGAAAAACTTATCTTGAAGTTTCTTTAAGCATGAAAAAAACCACTATGCACCTGCAGTCCAACCCGCAANNNNATCTAAGTGATGGCAAGGAAAGGTAACTGGTGGAGAAAACTTATCTTGAAGTTTCTTTAAGTATGAAAAAAACCACCATGCACCTGCCGTCCAATATGCGACAGACTTACAAACCTAAAGAGACAAAAAAGAAACAGATTGCACGATTGGTTGTTGCATCTCTGTTTGATTTAACGGCTTGATTGAAAGGAACCTCGGATACTTTGAAATAAGTTTTTAAGGGGCCTCCGTCTCCAAATTTCGTTTGAAAGTTTTTTGATGGGCAATATCACACAACGTTTACCTGTTTTTCGAAAATGAAAGCATAATTTGAAGATAGATCTTTATACTTCACAGAAGAAAAATCCAAACATTCATATCTCTTACGATTGCTTGGATATAGTTTATTTTAACGAGCATTTTTGTGGTGGCTTGGGGAAGCCACCAAGCAAACTGAAGAAAACAATGGAGAACAATGGCCACGTGTGGTGTTATCAGATTTGTTTACAGTTTGGCGACGGAGCCCCTTTAAGATATATTTTGAAATTTACCTGACTGAAATTAGCCACTCCATTCTGAAATCATGAGGGAGAACAATGGCGACGTGCGGTGTTGTCAGATTCGTTTACAGTTTGGCGACGGAGCCCCTTTAAAATATGTTTTAAATTTGCCTGACTGAAACTGGCCACTCCATTCTGAAATCATGAGGGAATCCTTCTAAACCGGCCTATAATTTCGACAAAATTACTTGCCTTACGGTAATGACTTTTACATGCTTTAGCACCTGTTACCCCTTTGAGAGATGAATGTGTCATCTCTTGAGCATAGCAATATCATTCCGGGTGATTTCATCCTCCAAAAGGATGAACGGTGCTAAAACTAGCCTGCGTGCTTCGAGTCTGCACGCAGGATAGCTAAAACGCGTTGTCATTGCTGTAAGGCAGAATTGTTAGGAAAATCTTGTCGTGATTTTGGGCCATTTTAAAGGTTTCTTGAAGAGGTTTTTCTCCATGTATCAATTTTTCCGACACAATTGCTCTTGTAATATTATATTTCTTAAAAACGAAGCCAGTGTCCGGAAATGCAATTTTTATGTACAGGGTGTCCCAAAACAATTGTGCCCCGTTTACCTGAAGATTGTGATAAAATAGCAAAAGATCATCGCCAAACTTTTATATGATGTTGCTCTTCAGATGTTCAAATAAAGTTTGTTGCCATCCCCGTAAAATCCGTTGAAAAACGATGGAGCTATGGCCTTCAGAAGACCAAATTTGCCTAATGACTGAAACCAGTGGTCGGCCATGTTGCCTTACTATTTTGCAGCGATAAATAGCTTCATGCGAGGCAAGAAACAGTTTCTGTGAGGTTTAAGAAATAGTTGAACTCTCTGATGATTATCAGAATTTTTACGAGAGCTATGACATTGGAGGCTGCTGTTGGTTTCAGTCATCAGGCAAATTTGGTCTCCTGAAGGTCATAGCTCCATCATTTTCAATGAATTTTTACGGGAATGGTAGCAAACTTCAATTGAATATCTGAAGAGAAACATCATGCAAAAGATTGGCGAGAATATTTTGCTATTTTTATGCCATCTTCGGGCAAACGAGACGTAGTTTTTGGGACACCCTGTATTATGCGCATACTAACCGGTTTGTTTTGTACAGGCAAATATAAAACCCGCGGTCTTAAAAGTACAGACCGAGCTTGTGAGGTCTGTGCAATAAGACCGAGGGCTTTATATTTTCCTGTACAACTACAAAATCGGTTAGTATGTGTTTTAATACCTGATAGCTTCTATTTTAACTCGTATAATTTCAAACGCACTTTGTTATTGTTTTTTGTCACTTGAGTTTGGATTAAATCTCGCAGGCCTAAATCAGTTGCTGTGGTGAAAAAACGCGTCCTTGTATCGTATCATACAAGGCTACTGGGAAACCGCGGGAAATATGCAATTAACCAATTGGATTGGCGGGATTCTTGTATTGCCTCGTTTTTGAAACGTCAGTCATGTTAATAAACTGCTCTACCGTACCATTATTATTATCATTTGCATTCCAGGTTTATCAAGTATACGCTCGCCGATCACCAAAAGATGTTTATGAAATTCTGAAGAAGCACGGTGCAAATTACATCATACTAGAGAATAGCATTTGCTACTCAAGACAAGACCAGGGCTGCAGGTTAGTGGATATAGTGGACATTGATAACGGACATCAAGTGTTGCCAAGTCCGGGGGACACTGGCCCCGGACAAATCCCCAGGTTTTGCCATGCCATAAAATATGAAAAAAGTTTTGGCAAGTATTTTAGAAAAGTGTTTGAGAATCGTACTTTTTATTTGTTTAGGTTGATGTAGAATTAGAAATGGAATAATTTCATTAATTTAATGAGTAAAATTTAATAGCCCGTGAATATANTATCAAGTATACGCTCGCCGATCACCAAAAGATGTTTATGAAATTCTGAAGAAGCACGGTGCAAATTACATCATACTAGAGAATAGCATTTGCTACTCAAGACAAGACCAGGGCTGCAGGTTAGTGGATATAGTGGACATTGATAACGGACATCAAGTGTTGCCAAGTCCGGGGGACACTGGCCCCGGACAAATCCCCAGGTTTTGCCATGCCATAAAATATGAAAAAAGTTTTGGCAAGTATTTTAGAAAAGTGTTTGAGAATCGTACTTTTTATTTGTTTAGGTTGATGTAGAATTAGAAATGGAATAATTTCATTAATTTAATGAGTAAAATTTAATAGCCCGTGAATATAATGCCCCATTCGCACTGACGGTTAAATGAATAATTTCAAGAATAAGAGATCATGAATAATTTCATAGTTTCATTTCATGAATAATGTCGGATAATTTACTGCCAAAATGAGTCAATAAAGGACACATAAGGACGACAGAAAATTCCAGAAAACACTTGTTCGTTCGAAGTTTTTATCACGAAATGATTTTCTGCCAAGGATTTTGAGGTGAAATGTTTACCAACTTGCTTACGTGGGTTTCAGAAAATCAAATGAATTGATGTATAGAGCTTATTTTCTGCCATGGAGTTGTACCAAATTTATGCGGTGGACACAAAATGATGCACAAACACTTCAATTTCTGCGACCAACAATTCGTGAAGATCAATCTTGGAGAGACGAAATCATTAGTGAGCTATTTGAACAATTTGAACACAAGGATTTTATGTATTTGATGAAACTTTGTCTATTTCATCGTCTGAGATGTTAGCGAACATTAGGCCCTATCAAAATAACAATTATTAGGAAAAAGCAAACCTACATCTTTACTTTATGGTTGAAATAAGCACCTCTTTAGCCTGTAACTGAGATCTGGGACACAGGCTAGCACACTTTGAGATTGGCTATTTTTGCAAAAAGCAATGGCCTTACTTTTTTGGCCAAGAAAAGGTACCGTTGAACATAGGATATGTTCACGAAAAAGCAGAGACTGCAGGGTTACTTTTTTCAGAAATAGGTACCAAGAAAAATAGGCATTTTTTGCGAAAAAGCAAAGGCTACAACCTTACTTTTTGTTCAAAATAGACCCCTCCAAAGATAGGATATTTTTGCGAAAAAAGCAAAGGATATAGCTTTCCTTTTATGACCAAAAATAGGCACCTCCAAAAATGAACTATTCCTGCAAAAAAGCAAAGGGTATATAGCGCTATATTTTTTGTTGAAATAGGCCTTTCCAAAGATAGATAATTTTCGTGAAAAAGCAAAAGGTATAGCCTTACTTTTTTGAGAAAAATAGGCCACTCCACAAATGGCCTATTTCGTGAAAAAGCAAAGGGTATAGCCTTACCTTTTGGTCAAAAATAGTAACCTCCAAAAATAGGAAATTTTCGTGAAAACGCAAAGGTAAACGCATAGCCTTACTTTTTGCTGAAAAACAGGAACCTCCAATAAAGGCCTATTTTCGCAGGAAAGCAAAGGATATAGCCTTGCTTTTTTCGTGAAAAATAGGCCACTAAAAAATGGCCTATATTTGCGAAAATGCAAAGACTATAGCCTTATTTTTTGGCGAAAAATAGGCCCTTCAAAAATAGATAATTTTCGTGAAAAAGCAAAAGGTTTAGCCTTACTTGTTGGTGAAAAATCGCAACCTCCAACAATGGCCTATTTTCGCGAAAAAGTAAATGGTATAGCCTTACTTTTTTGCCGAAAAATTTGCCCCTCAAAAAAAGGCAATTTTCATAGAAAAGGATAGGCTATAGCCTTACCTTTCAGTGAAAAATGGACATCTCCAGGAAGAGTCAATTTTTGCGAAAAAAAATTTACGACCTTGCGTTTCAATGAAAAATGGGCACCTCAAAAAAGAGGCTATTTTTGCGAAAAAGCCTTACTTTTTAGTGAAAAATTGGCATCTCCAGAAAAAGGCTATTTTTGCGAAAAAGCAAAGGATTTAGCCTTATTTTTTAGCCAAAAATTGGCATCTCCAGAAAGAGGCTATTTTTCCAACAAAGCAAAGGCTATAGCCTTACTTTTTAGTGAAAAATTGGCATCTCCAGAAAGAGGCTATTTTTGCGAAAAAGCAAAGGCTATAGCCTTACTTTTTAGTGAAAAATTGGCATCTTTAGAAAGAGGCTATTTTGGCGAAAAGCAAAGGCTATAACCTTACTTTTTAGTGAAAAATTGGCATCTCCAAAAAGAGGCTATTTTTGCAAAAAAGCAAAGGATATAGCCTTACTTTTTAGTGAAAAATTGGCATCTCCAAAAAGAGGCTATTTTTGCGAAAAAGCAAAGGCTATAACCTTACTTTTTAGTGAAAAATTGGCATCTCAAGAAAGAGGCTATTTTTGCAAAAAAGCAAAGGCTATAGCCTTACTTTTTAGTCTAAAATTGGAATCACCAGAAAGAGGCATTTTTTCCGAAAAACAAAGACCATAGCCTTACTTTTTAGTGAAAAATTGGCATCTCTAGAAAGAGGCTATTTTTGCGAAAAAGCAATGGCTATAGCCTTACTTTTTAATGAAAAATTGGCATCTCCAAAAAGAGGCTATTTTTGCGAAAAAGCAAAGGCTATAGCCTTACTTTTTAGTGAAAAATTGGCATCTCTAGAAAGAGGCTATTTTGGCGAAAAAGCAAAGGCTATAGCCTTACTTTTTAGTGAAAAATTGGCATCTCCAGAAAGAGGCTATTTTTGCGAAAAAGCAAAGGCTATAGCCTTACTTTTTGGCCAAAAATCAGTAATTTCAAAATGAGCCTATTTTTGCAAAAAAGCAAAGGCTATAGCCTTACTTTTTGCCCAAAAATCAGTAATTTCAAAATGGGCCTATTTTTGCAAAAAAGCAAAGGCTATAGCCTTACTTTTTGCCCAAAAATCAGTAATTTCAAAATGGGCCTATTTTTGCAAAAAAGCAAAGGCTATAGCCTTACTTTTTGCCCAAAAATCAGTAATTTCAAAATGGGCCTATTTTTGCAAAAAAGCAAAGGCTATAGCCTTACTTTTTGCCCAAAAATCAGTAATTTCAAAATGGGCCTATTTTTGCAAAAAAGCAAAGGCTATAGCCTTACTTTTTGCCCAAAAATCAGTAATTTCAAAATGGGCCTATTTTTGCAAAAAAGCAAAGGCTATAGCCTTACTTTTTGCCCAAAAATCAGTAATTTCAAAATGGGCCTATTTTTGCAAAAAAGCAAAGGCTATAGCCTTACTTTTTGCCCAAAAATCAGTAATTTCAAAATGGGCCTATTTTTGCAAAAAAGCAAAGGCTATAGCCTTACTTTTTGCCCAAAAATCAGTAATTTCAAAATGGGCCTATTTTTGCAAAAAAGCAAAGGCTATAGCCTTACTTTTTGCCCAAAAATCAGTAATTTCAAAATGGGCCTATTTTTGCAAAAAAGCAAAGGCTATAGCCTTACTTTTTGCCCAAAAATCAGTAATTTCAAAATGGGCCTATTTTTGCAAAAAAGCAAAGGCTATAGCCTTACTTTTTGCCCAAAAATCAGTAATTTCAAAATGGGCCTATTTTTGCAAAAAAGCAAAGGCTATAGCCTTACTTTTTGCCCAAAAATCAGTAATTTCAAAATGGGCCTATTTTTGCAAAAAAGCAAAGGCTATAGCCTTACTTTTTGCCCAAAAATCAGTAATTTCAAAATGGGCCTATTTTTGCAAAAAAGCAAAGGCTATAGCCTTACTTTTTGCCCAAAAATCAGTAATTTCAAAATGGGCCTATTTTTGCAAAAAAGCAAAGGCTATAGCCTTACTTTTTGCCCAAAAATCAGTAATTTCAAAATGGGCCTATTTTTGCAAAAAAGCAAAGGCTATAGCCTTACTTTTTGCCCAAAAATCAGTAATTTCAAAATGGGCCTATTTTTGCAAAAAAGCAAAGGCTATAGCCTTACTTTTTGCCCAAAAATCAGTAATTTCAAAATGGGCCTATTTTTGCAAAAAAGCAAAGGCTATAGCCTTACTTTTTAGTGAAAAATTGGCATCTCCAAAAAGAGGCTATTTTTGCGAAAAAGCAAAGGCTATAGCCTTACTTTTTAGTGAAAAATTGGCATCTCTAGAAAGAGGCTATTTTTGCGAAAAAGCAAAGGCTATAGCCTTACTTTTTAGTGAAAAATTGGCATCTCCAAAAAGAGGCTATTTTTGCGAAAAAGCAAAGGCTATAGCCTTACTTTTTAGTGAAAAATTGGTATCTCTAGAAAGAGGCTATTTTGCGAAAAAGCAAAGGCTATAGCCGTACTTTTTAGTGAAAAATTGGCATCTCCAAAAAGAGGCTATTTTTGCGAAAAAGCAAAGGCTATAGCCTTACTTTTTAGTGAAAAATTGGCATCTCTAGAAAGAGGCTATTTTTGCGAAAAAGCAAATGTTATAGCCTTACTTTTTCGTGAAAAATTGGCATCTCTAGAAAGAGGCTATTTCTGCTATAAAGCAAAGGCTATAGCCTTACTTTTTAGTGAAAAATTGGCATCTCTAGAAAGAGGCTATTTTTGCGAAAAAGCAAAGGCTATTGCCTTACTTTTTAATGAAAAATTGGCATCTCCAAAAAGAGGCTATTTTTGCGAAAAAGCAAAGGCTATAGCCTTACTTTTTAATGAAAAATTGGCATCTCTAGAAAGAGGCTATTTTTGCGAAAAAGCAAAGGCTATAACCTTAGTTTTTAGTGAAAAATTGGCATCTCCAAAAAGAGGCTATTTTTGCGAAAAAGCGAAGGCTATAGCCTTACTTTTTAGTTTAAAATTGGTATCTCCAAAAGAGGCTATTTTTGCGAAAAAGCAAAGGCTATAGCCTTACTTTTTAGTGAAAAATTGGCATCTCCAAAAAGAGGCTATTTTTGCGAACAAACGAACGAACAAGCCTTAATTTTGGTGAAAAATAGGTGACTCTAAAATGGCCTATTTTCGCGAAAATGCAAAGGGTGTTGCCTTACTTTTTGGTCAAAAATAGGAACTTCCAAAAATGGCCTATTTTTGCAAAAAAGGAAAGGTTATAGCCTTACCTTTTGGTGAAGAATAAAAACCTCCAAAAATAGGAAATTTTCGTGAAAGTGCAATGAGTATAGCCTCATTATCGGCTCTAAAATAGGAACCTCCAAAAATAGGCAATTCTCTTGAAAAAGCAAAGGGTATAGCCTTACTTTTTGGTGAAAAATAGGCACCTTCAAAACAGGAAATTTTCACGAAAAAGCAAAGGGTATAGCGTTATTTTTGGTCAAAACTTGGCACTGCAAAGAGAGGGTAGCATAGGAAGCAAAGAATATCTGTGCAAATAGAAGGGGTTACCCTTTTAAGTCGCGATAGTGCCAAGTTGGCCGTTATTTTGAGGTCCACAATGTCATTGCGTATGATATATTTTCAAAAACATTCACGTCATATCATCTCTCACATTCACTTATGAATACTTAGTCAGATAAGATTTCAGTTCTTCTAAATTCTACAAGCTGAATTTTTATAATGAATTATATCAAATTACTTGCTTTTTAAAGGAACACTGTCGTCGCCTTGACTGGTTAGAATTCGGAATGAAATAACAAACATAAACCTGCCGTTGAGTCATTACCAAGCAATTATGCTTTTGAATCATGTTTTATTTCGAGAACAAAGAGAGTCAGATCGTCATCACATTCGTGAATTTCGTTGAGCATCGAAAATATTGAAGATTATTTACTTCTTGTTGCTCTGGAGGGTCTAACTTAAACTTACCCAATCAACACTACGACAGGACAGGGTGCCCTTAACACAAACCGTAGAAAACTACCGGCTGTCACAAAAAGGTATATGGATTTGGTTGGCTCAAGCTATATGAATTTAGCTTTAATCGATGACTTACCATTCTCAAAATTTCCCTCGATAGTTAACTTGAAGATAGGTATTCTTTAATTTCAGTTTTTAATTTCGATGTGCGTCAAAAACTTGCTTGGACCAAAAGGCCAAAGCTCTGGTTTGCAGGTGGGTACAAATTTGAGCTTTCAAGATTAATATTCTCTCAAAGCACCAATACCAACAAACGACGCATCTATGTTCAAATTATCTATCGTGAAACATTTTGAGAGTGATTAGCCATCGACGAAAGCAAAATTCACATCACTGGACCCTACCAAATTTGTATGTCCTTTTTTGGAATACCCGGTTCGACTTATGACGATGAGTCTCTTGTTTCCTTGTGCTCTTTGACTTCAAGATGGCGCTTCAGTCAACAGAGACTCATAAACTTACTCTGAAAAACCTGACCCTATTAGGCCTAATATGCTGGGATTCCTAGCATACCAATCAGAATGCGAGATTTGGCAAAGAACAATCAGTTTCGACCCTTCAATTCGATTGACGCAGCTTACTAAATTTGAAATAAGTTGCTGCGGCAGGTACTTGAAGATTTCTCTGATATGTTTTGGTCTTAAATTGCAGCATTAAAAGACTTATTTTGCACTCACCAGGTAAAGTGAACTCTCTTCTTTGGATGAATACCAAGTTTTGTTGATTAAGTGTCTGCTTACCGTGGT
>REGL01000089.1:206244-228634 GCA_004194395.1 Aurelia aurita complex sp. Pacific | reverse complement strand
AGTTTCATATTTGTTAAGCAAGATGACAAATAAAAGACTTGACTAAACAACTGAAAATACCGGGTGCGCCAAAATAAACTATGCACGTTTGGCAGGCCATAACAAGTCGTACACTGGACTGATTTTGAAGATTTATGGCTTAATCGTTAGCAGAAAGCCTGAATTAGATTCTAGGACTTTTTGCAAATTTTTCCGTTTTCAATTTTTAAAGCTAGAAGCGAGTTTCTTAAAATGCTCGTTTTCCAAAACATTGAAAACGATAAAAAAACGTTGATCAAATTTTAAAAGATTCAGCATGAATGAACAAAGAGAAAACGTTTTCAGGGGGATTTGGGGGCTTAGTACGACCTTTCGTACAGCAGATTACAATTGGTCGATTTCTAAATCTCAAATTACCACGAACAAGTTCTCTCTTTGTCCATTCATGTCGATTCTTTGGAAAAATTGATTCATGTTTTTTTATCGTTTTAGTGTTTTTCAAAAACTAAAATTTTAAGGAACTCGCTTCTAGCTCTAAAACTGAAAATGAAAAAATTTGCAAAAAATCCCAGTATCTAATTCAGGATTTCTGCTAGCAATTAAGTCATAAATCTTCAAAATCGGTCAAGTGTATGATTCATTGTGGCCTGCCAAACGTGCATAGATTATTTTGGCGCACCCGGTAGTAGTTGATCGACAAATCTAAAATAGTAATGGCGACAAATTAGCAATAATGACAAATTAGTAATGGTGATAAGTTCATGCTGACATGTTAATGAAAAATCCAGTAATAATTGTTAAGGCACGATCAATTAATTACGGCATGATCAAACAGGACGTAAACTTGATATCGTTAGATGGCAGTGTCTCCTTACAATAATATTTTTTCGGGACAAACTCTAAAAACGCTTTTTATACAGTAAAAACCCGCACATAAGAACCCTCATTTATTAACAGGCTACAGCCTGAAATCATATATTTTGTACCCAATAAACAAGAACCATTTCAGCCTGATAAAATAACTAGGTTCTTAATAAAGGGTTTCATTCATTCATTGGGAAATAAATGCAATCTGTTTGCCAATCAACTTATTCTGTGAACTCCAAAACATTACTTACATAACTGTGATAGGCAGGGCTTGCAGGGATAAACTGGGTAAGCTTGGGTTGAAATGGATACGGCCAAGAGTGCAAATTAGTTTGGCTAAGATTTAGATCCAGATATACACCCTGATTACTGGATGTGCCTCATTGCATAAGAAACTAAACAGGCTGAGTTCAAAATCGTAGGTTCTTGTGTGCGGGTTTTTACTGTATGAGACAAATAAAGATCCGTTTCTTCCATATTTCCAATAAACATGTGTATTCTTTGCACCGTACGGCTGATAAGATTTCTTGCCAAGGATTTCTTTGTAAAAAATGATTTTACATCTTAATGTAGTGTGGAGTGCATTTTCGATTTAATAGCAGGATCTCTTTCGAGTACTCGAAGCACAAAACAGCCATAAATGGCATAACTGTGCGATTCTCCTCAAGTGTTTGCAAATTTCAAAAATTTCTTGGTCTGTTTCTGACCTCACTTAAACAATAAAATACTGAATTGAAATTAAATGTCAAAATAAAAGGAATGTCGTGGTTAAGGCCTACTTACTTTGTTATGATACTGCAAAACAGTGGAAGATATGGTTTTAAAGTATATGGTAAGCTTGAAGCATCTGAGATGGCTCTGAAATACGTCACTCCATTCGTAGGCTGTACGCAAACTTGTACGGGAACATTTTTCTCTAGAAAAGATAAGAAATAGGAGTTGTACATAAAATGAAATAGCTCTGAAAATCGAAATGCTATACACTATTGATAAACCGCACTATATCCAAATCAATTAGTTAGGTCGAAAGTCAAATCTAAGAGCTACAACCTCAAAACCACACGTAAATGATGTTCGAGCTACGTAGGTCATTTTACCTACTTAGCCTCTGACCAGATTAGAGTATTAGATATATCATAATTACGACTACATCAAGCTTTATGTTTTTTTTTCTTTTTTTCCATAACAAATAAGATTTAAAATACATTAAACAAAACACTACAATTTCAATTTCAATTGTTGGGGTGAGAGGCAAAAAGGCAAGGTTATCGTGTTGCCTCTCACACCACAACCCTATATACAAGATTTGTATTTTCAAGCAAAGGAAAGTTCAACTACCGGGTGTCCCAAAGAAAGGTAACAGATTTGATGGGGACTAGAGATGAGAGTATAAGTCGAATCAATCCCAAATAAGTTTTGAAGTACTCTTCGATAGTTAACTTGAAGATTAATACCTCGTTTGTTGATATTTGCGCATCGAGAGTTGAAATATTAATCTCAAAAGCCAAAATTTGCGTCCCTCTACAAACCAGAGCTTTTGGGTTTTGGCCTAAACTGCTAACGGCTGGTTAGGGGAATCTCCTCAGTCAAAGACATTTTTGGGCAAGGATCGGTCCTTTGGGTACTCGTTTGAATAGAAAGTAAAAATTGAAAACTGGCGAACAAATTAATGAATATAGTCACCAAAGAATATCTTTTTCCAGTCAAAATGCATTTACAAATGTACACCAAGCCAAGCACGAACGAGCATTTTTTATGTTCCCTTGGGCATATACGATTGCTTGTTTCGTAATAATTTCTTGAGAGATGATGCAAAAAACATTTCATTCAAGCAATGACGATTGCAAGATAGTCTACGTGTTAAAGCCTACGGGACTTATTTCGCTGACGAATAACTTTTCTCAGGCAAGTGTAATTTAAAGTTTTTGTAGAATCAAGAAAGGGGTCTCTTCGGGGCTAAATTCTTGAATCTGATTGTAAAGTTCAGAGTCAGATTTCCTCTAAAATGTGTTCCTAAGCATGAGGTTTCTTGTTTGTTTTGTACTTAGCTATGATTGAGGAGATTCCACAGCACAGCGAGTTAACAGCTTAGGCCAAACCCCAAAAGCTCTGGTTTGGAGTAGGAGGCAAATTTGGACTTTCAAGATTAATATTCCAACTCTTGATGCACCAATATTAACAAATAAGGTATCAATCTTCAAGTTAACTATCTGAGAGTACTTCAAAACTTATCAGGGGTGGAATCAACTTAAATTCTTATCGCTAGCCCCAATCAATTCTGTTACCTTTTTTTTTGGGACACCCGGTATACACACAGAAAATGAATGAAGTCAACGGACAACGTATTCAGGGCAAATAGACAGGGGAATAGTACAACAATCCGAGAATCCGCCCAATGCCACAAAGACAAACATTAGGCGAATTTCCAGACCGCTGGAGCACATCCCCTGTCTAAAGGTAAAAATATATAGTTTTAGATTCCTTATCTAAATCGAGTTGTGTTTTTGATGTACCTGACAGTACATTAAAGAATCATTTTGTTGGCTGTTGTGTTGTAGGTTTTGCTACCAAAAAGTAATAAATCACATAAATGATCATCAGGTAATTGAGTTGCATCAATATTTACAATGTTAGATAGTTCTTCAAGCAGGATTTCCCTATGGTGTAGCTTTATGGTAAGCTTTATGTCAAACCAATAGAGAGAACGTGGTACATTTATATTTTAGATGTACCATCATTCTATGTGTAAACTGAAGAAATATCGAGTCCTACGAAAATCAAGGAAATTTAAAGGAGTAGCTATGTAAAACCATGTATCTGTCAAGGAAATTTCAAAAGTTTATGAAACAAAGTCTGCTTGTCTGGTCTGGTAATTACCTACACATTAAGCGACTTAAGCGCGTAAGGCCCCATTTACAAGAGATCGGATCCAGATGGACCTGCACCCAAACTGTAATGGATAGGCCTTGCGCTTACACAGGACCCGACGGATCCGAACCCATTTGGACCTGCTATCCGTACCCAAACGGGATCGCTTTCGAAAGTGCTCCCATTTGGATCCGATCCCAAAACAGTCTCGTGTAAACGGTTGGGATGGGATCCAAACTGGTACGGATCAAAAGCGAGATCTAGCAAGTTTCCAGTAAGAGGTATTTCTGAAATGGTAGCCCTGAAAAATAGCACAAAATCGAAAAATGTTCACTTGATTCTGTTCTTGCTGAGTAGGTGCTTCCTTGTGACCACTGGGTTGTTTTGATTCTGAGTCGCTTCGTTGGAATGAACGATGTAGCATAATGGTGTCTTTTGGAACATTCTTTGCAATTACAATTGCAATTGCGTGCGCAGCATTCTGGATCCATTTTGGATCCGATCTCGTGTAAACGCAAACAGTTCTGGATCCGATCCCGTGTAAACGCTCTTCGAAAAGTGGGTCGGATCCAAATGAATCCGATCTAATCTGGATCCGATCTCGTGTAAACACAAACAGTTTTGGATCCGATATCGTGTAAACGCCCCTTCGAAAAGTGGGTCGGATCCAAATGAATCCCATCCAATCTGGATCCGATCTCGTGTAAACGCAAACAGTTTTGGAGCCGACCCCATGTAAACGCCCCTTCGAAAAGTGGGTCGGATCCAAATGAATCCGATCCAATCTGGATCCGATCTCGTCTATACGCAAACAGTTTTGGATCCGATCCCGTGTAAACGTCCCTTCGAAAAGTGGGTCGGATCCAAATGAATCCGATCCAATCTGGATCCGATCTCGTGTAAACGCAAACAGTTCTGGATCCGATCCCGTGTAAACGCCCCTTCGAAAAGTGGGTCGGATCCAAATGAATCCGACCCAATCTGGATCCGATCTCGTCTATACGCAAACAGTTTTGGATCCGATCCCGTGTAAACGCCCCTTCGAAAAGTGGGTCGGATCTAAATGAATCCGACCCAATCTGGATCCGATCTCGTGTAAACGCAAACAGTTCTGGATCCGATCCCGTGTAAACGCCCCTTCGAAAAGTGGGTCGGATCCAAATGAATCCGATCCAATCTGGATGCGATCTTGTCTATACGCAAACAGTTTTGGATCCGATCCCGTGTAAACACCCCTTTGAAAAGTGGGTCGGATCCAAATGAATCCGATCCAATCTGGATCCGATCTCGTATAAACGAGGCCTAAATATACATACCTGAATATTCAACATCAACTTCAACCTTCTTGGAATCCTTGTCGATATCTACGAAATACCACAGAAAAAAATCAAAATGACATTGAATAATCATGTATCCAAATAGTGAGATCTATACTTTCAGTGAAAATTTTGGTGAAAAATATTCCTTTTAGCTGAAACAAGGAAGCTTTTCTGTAAGCAAATTGCGCTGCAAAGCCCACCAGGTGACTTCGAACTCAATAAACTTATACTCCTCAGGGACGTCAAAGTAATTTCTCAATGCAATTCATTTCAATCAAATTTCATAGGTTTATATCAGGTGAAAAGTTTGGTGAAAAATACTCCTTTTAGCTGAAACAAGGAAGCTTTTCTGTGAGCAAATCGCGCTGCAAAGCCCACCAGGTGACTTGGAACTCAATAAACTTATACTCCTCAGGGACGTCAACGTAATTTCTCAACGCATTTTCATTTCAATTTAACTTCATACAGTAAAAACCCGCATATAAGAACCCTACATTTTGAAATCACCCTGTTTAGGTTCTTGCATATGATGCTATTCTTGAAATCAGGGATGCAAGGTTCTTAAACAGGTTCTGATCAAAAGAATCAATTACAGATCCTCGGAAATTTAGGCCAAATGTAAGAAAACAAGGTTTCACGTACTCACTATCATGACACAATTTTCTAAAGAACAATATCCACTCAATTAGCTTCTAAAGATTTGTATCTAGTTAAGTATTTGGATATATTTCTTAAAACATTCTATCACATATTACCAACCAGTAGTTTACATTTAACTTTTTTAAAGATAAGAACCTTCCTTAGGCCTTAGGTTCATATAAGTGGGTGGTTCTTATATGCGGGTTTTTACTGTAGGTTTATATCAGGTGACAATTTTGGTGAAAATCAACACTTAAAAACTTCCTACCTTTCACATACATCTTTGGCAAGCAAGACAAATCATCACTTTCATTTTGCTGCTTTTCAAGTATCAAAGCTGGTGAATAGGAAACATAAATCAAAATTAAAATTATAAAACTTGAGAAACCGTTTGCTATGTCAACAAATTCAAAAGATCGTTGATTAAGATTTCAGAAAAATACCTACCTTTACTATAAATAGCTTTGCGGTCGTCTTCGCTTAATTTCTTCACTTTTGAAGCCAAGATCTTTTCTTCCTCTTTTTCGTTTGCTTCTAGATAGTCCTCCTGTGTGTGCAAAGGATGTACATTTACAGAGAATAGAATACATACAATGATTTGCAACACCATAGCCTTAATAGAAAAAAATTGGGCTTTCTTCACATCCATTCATTTTAATACTGAACCAAGTGGTTTTCACCCCTTTCAAACTCTACGCATTCAGTGATAATAAGTCAAAAATAGTACGGAAATGATATAATATTAAAAACAGGAAAAACATTACCAACGGGGATTACAAACCTTGGGGTTCATTTCCAAAACAAGCTGATGCTTATTTTCCACGAAATATTCTCGTACTTTCTTTTGAAGAAATTCTTTGTCATCTTTAAGTGCAGCCTAAAGTGAACAATAAAAACATTACAAAAATTAATTGGTATCGTCATGCAAGATATGAGAATATAATGCCTGTTAATATGAATAAAGGGTGCTCTAACCCATATGTAGTACTGAAACTAATGACGACTCTAGCCCATACACAGCCTCAACACTTTGGCAGTAGAGCTTTACTATGAGCTATTCATCTGATGCAAACATTAAGAGTTTCAAAAACTCCGGGTTTTCTATTTTTACCTGGCTTTCGAAAGCAGTTTTGGACACTGAGAAGCTAAGCTTATCGAACACTGTCCTGGTCCTTCCTCTCGATGTGACTAAAGTTCATGATTCCCTTTGCCTGGAATTGCAGAGAGTTGGTAACTCTCCTCACTCTACGCAGTGGGTTCAACAAGGCCACAACTCCAACCATCAACGTTCAGATTGGCAGTCCAGCACATTACCACTAAGCCATCCCCACAACTTGTGACCTCAGCTACACTGAGCCATTGAACTGATCTAGACAGGCCCATGTTTATGAGCATCATATCAGCATTTGGAATGAAATTCCATTGAACATCAGAACTAGTCCTACAATTTACACTTTCAAAAAGAAATTGAAGGATTTCTTGCAAATTCAGCAATGATTCCAAAAGCACGATCCCTTGGAAGAACAGCATTCTTTAGATTTTTATTTTAAATTTTGTATTATAGGATTTAGATTATTATGGTTTGTTGTTGTTTTGTTAATAGCTGATAGGCTTTTTATGGATAAATATTATAAATTGTAAATTGTAAAATTATGTAATTACCTATAAAATGACAGTGGAATAAAATGAAATATTTACCCTGAATTTTGCGACCTGTTCATTCACACTCATCATAGCAACTGGGTCGGCATCATGGTTCCATGATGACATTAGAGACTAGGAAAAAATGAAATAAGACATGAGTACAAGTAAAACATATTTTGAAATGTATTTTGTATATTCTGAACAAAACGACATTGCATTATTCAACAAATCAACCATTCTCATCACCAAAATTTCTTCTTTTAAAGTATATTAAATTTTGATGCAAAAACGTCCAACTTTAAGACATGAGTACAAGTAAAACATATTTTAAAATGTATTTTGTATATTCTGAACAAAACGACATTGCATTATTCAACAAATCAACCATTCTCATCACCAAAATTTCTTCTTTTAAAGTATATTAAATTTTGATGCAAAAACGTCCAACTTTAAGACAATAGCCAAAAATCCCCCATGTCGAAAGAAGAAGCATAAGAGAAAACAAAGAAAGAAGAGAAAGGAAAATGTGGGCAGCAAATCTTTATGCTCTTAACATCTTAAGAACACTGCCAACTAAGTTCCTTTACTAGCAACATTAGACAGTGTTAAAGGGATAACCTGACCTAAAAGATGAGATCTCACGGGTTTTTAAATAGCCTATTGCATTTGATAATTCAACAAGTGGCAAAAGATAGCACAAAAGAAAGCATAATCAAAGAAGACAATAAAGTTTTTAGCTTTCTCTGGATCCTATTTATAGACAGACACCATATAGCTCAGGTCATTCACTTTAACTACATTTATTTTTTTCTTATAAGGAACTGCTTATAAGAAACGGTAGGCTCAATTTTCCAAAGCTATGAAGCAACCCTACCTGAATTGAAAAATCTAAGAAACTTTTGTAATTTACAGTTTCAATTTTCCTATCGCACTCAAAATGTTTTGACACTGTTCAGTTATAGCAACTGTTTTGACATTATTTTGAGTGCGAATTATGTTTTGAGATATTACTAAGTAATTTGGGAGCCCTTGAGACAAAACGAAATTATTTCCACACTTCCAGCATTAAAAATATAAGAAACACGTCAGAACCTCTTGGTAGCAAAATGGCCCAAAAATTTAAGAAACTGCCTACCAGCCCTGGACCTTAGTTTCTTATAAAAAAAATGAGTGTACCACTTACTGAAATAACACCAAGTCCAAAATTACTTGTCTGGTGCTTTTGAGATAACTCAACTCGATGTAGAATTGATTCGATTCTTTCATCTTCGAAACCATCTCTAAAAATATGAAAAAGTGATAATAATACCTTGACATGAATTTACATGAATTTAACAATAATACATGAATTTATCCTGATGAAGCTAATGAAACGAAAAGCACGCAAATTATCAAATCAACGAGGCGCTAAATCAAGGAATTAAAGGTTAAGCGTTTGGAAATGAACATGAGATACAAACACAAAACCGTTTGCTTTCCAGGAGACTGTTTTAACAACTAAGCTGTTGACCCAAATGTTAATTTCAAACAAGAACATGACTACAGACTACGTATGAGCATAGGTTCCAAATCTTTAAAAAGGTTGGTGTACAATTCAATGACCTTTTTCCTTGAATTGAATGGCTTCAAAGACACTTTTGCTATTTTGCTATGATTCTGCCGTTGGACTTTTCTGAAATTCTCAATACTTTCAGAATTTGAGTGTCTTTCTTGTTCTTCGAGAAATGAAGAAAAATTACAAAAAAACTTTTTGATGTAACATGAAATAATTTACAAGAAAGGCTTAGTTTATGAATGTCACAATATTGTATCAAGCATAAATCTGTCACTTTTGTGGTTTATGATTTAGAAATTTGATGACGTCACATCTTCAAATGAGCTGAAATACAACATACGCTGTGATTTAAAAAAAGATTCAAAATTTCCGAGAAGTCCAATGGTAGAATTATAGATAGGTAGCTAAAGTTTCTTTTAAGCCATTCAAATAAAAGAAATAGGTCATAGAATTTTACACCCACCTTTTTACGCTGATTTAAAGATTTGAAACCTATGCTCTACGTATGCTCGTTCTAAGATGGGTCTTATAGTGCTACTTTGGTGTAACCGGTGTGAGACGAAGCAAAACCGTTAGCTGCGTAAGTCGAAGGTCAAGTTCTGTACCGCACTGTTTCGTCGTTTTCTACAATGAGACAAATTCAAATCGTCTTCAACCAAAGGCCAAAATAGTTATCAGATTTCATAGATTTCTACATCCCACTATCATGTCTATTCATAGAATGAACTACTAACACCCCCCCCCCCCCAGTAACGACCTCGCTGAAACGATGCCCTGCCAAGGTAGAGGGATGACCCGCCAAGAAAATTTGTTTCCCCGCTCATTTTGAGTTTAAACAATTTCCCCGCCTTGTTTCTGTTGTTTCTCCGTTGAAATTTTTGTTTCCTCGTCAAATATTATGTAAGCTCCATAATAGATAATAGCCTAAAATTTTCTTTCCCGTCATGATATTTTAAATAGCCACTGAAAATGTATAATTTCATAACTTCCCTGCTGTATTTTTAATGTCCAGCGAATCCTTACTGGGGGGTGTACTAACTTAAAGAAAACACACATTCTACACAATTCAAATAAGCAAAGCTTAAAAAAACTTGAGCCGTTTAACATTAAGTCTAACATAAAAGTTCAAATAAAGGTTAATTAAATGATCATACCGAGCAGCCTTCTCGAATGTTTCTTGAATAATATCAAGAACTTTTGGAACATCATTTTTGCTGACTCCCTGCAGGCCAACTCCAAACGTAGCATCTTTCGTGCTGGTGTCAATGCTGCAAAGAAAAACGGGATGGACTCAACTTCATGCATGTTTCTAATCTGGCTGGCAATGCTAAAGGCTACAGCAGCAAACTTTCCTATTCACAAGCATAACAGATCAAACGAAAGCAAATTTTCAAATAGATTATAGCCTGACATATTTTTGAAAGCATACAGCAGATACGAAAAAGTCCAAGTTAGTCGTTTGACTTGATTGGAAGTTTCATTTCTGAATAGATATCATGGTCCATAACCCCTATCTATGTCAAAGGAATCACGAAGTATCTAGAGTTTCACCAAAGCTACAGTTAAGCCCAAAATTACTCATATCCATGCTAAATTCAAAATATTTTGAATCGTTATGTTTGCGAACCAATTTTGTTGCAATTGAAGTTGTATGCGAGTGTGACGAAAGGCTGAAAACAGCACTACAAGAGACATTCCAAACACTAGAATATTTTTGGGAAACTGGTCCAGATGAAAAAATTCAGAATACTGCGAATATGACTTGGATATGAATAATTAGGGCTTAATTAAGTTTTATGCGAGTGTCACAAAACGCCGAAAACAGCACTACAAGAGACATTCCAAAGAATAGAATATTTTGGGAGATTGGTTCACAAGTGGAAAGATTCAAAATACTGTGAATGTGACATGGGTATGAATAATTAGGACTTAACTGTACATCAAGGGTGCCAAGAAATAATCGTTGTTTTAAGTTTTTGGATATTGTAAGCTGCAAGGAGTGTTTGGAACATTTTTACTTCGATGTCAGGAGAAACATTCATCAGACGACCAATGATGTAGAAAGCACTTCAATACTGACGCTATGAGCTTATAATTTTACGAGAACGAGAAAACTTTAGAGAATGAGAAGTAGCATAGGTTCCAAATCTTTAACTCGGCGTAAAAAGTTGGGTGTAAAATTCAATGACCTATTTCTTCTGATTGAATGGCTTAAGAGAAACTTTAGGTAGTTATCTGTAATTCTTCCGTTGGACTTTCCAGAAATTTTGAATATCTTTCAAAATTACAGCGTATTTTCCATTTCAGCTCATTTTAGGATGTGACGTCATCAAATTTCTAAATCATAAACCAGATGAGTGACAGACTTTTGCTTGATATCATATTGTAGGCATCCATAAACCATAGTTCTCTTCGAAATTACTTCATGTTGCGTCACACGGTTTAGAAATTACCATGGTTTTAATTTTTTTGAAAATGTTTCTTGAATTCTTGAAAAAGAAGAAAAACACTCTAATTCTGAAAATGTTAAAGATTTCAGAAAAATTCAACGGTAGAATTATAGAGAAATAGCTAAAGTTTTTTTGAAGTCCTTTAGTTCAGAGAAATAGGTCACTCAAATTTACACCAGCCTTTTTAAAGATTTGGAACCTATGCTATGAGAAGTCAAAGGTATAAAAAGGGGCAAACCACTTACCCGACGACGGGAGAATAACCAGATCCGATATTGGGTTTAATGAGAGCTTGATAAAAAGGTGAATTTGGTCCACCGACTAATAATGATGACAGAATTCCCATTGTGAATGATTTGAATGGGTCAGTTGAGCTAAGAAAGAAAGAAAGAAAATTCGTCAAATGGGAGAATCTGAAAATCGTGCTAAGTATTTACAAACATTAGACCTTCTGAGTCTCTTTGCCAAAACGAGGCCAAGTTAGACAAGTCCCTACACATGAAACTAAACAAATAAATGTCGATCTCATTTTCATGTCAGTGCCAAAGATTAATCATGCATCTTTTTATATCAACAAAAAACAACTACAACTTCTATTTACATTGAACTGTGCTCCTCGTAACGGGAAAAGACCCAAAGTAATCGTGTTCCTACTATGAGAGACACTTGCAATAAACTAGCCATTACAAAGTACGTGTAACAAAACAAAAGGCAAAGGGAGTAGCTGCTGGGGACTATGCAGCAACGTACGTTGGAAAGTAACTAAAAGCGTCGAGTTGTCTTAATGTATAACATAGTGGCATCCATGACCATTCTATTAGTGATTATATTCAAGTGTGAACTGCCGTAAAAAAGAAGATCATACAAGGCTGATGTATCCATATCAATAATGTCCAGGGCAGGGATTTCTGAAAGCTGACCAAAAAATCTGCGCGCATCAAGTCAAACTGTGGGCAGTGCAGGAGAAAATGTTCATGCATTTCCAAGACAACCATGCACGTTGGGGGTCAAATACGACAAGTGGGAAAGAAGTCAATGTTTCATACCACATTTCATCGAACTGAAATCGAGACTTGAGAAGGTTTAGGTTCATCTGCTAAATGTTTTGGTCTAACGTCATTGTCTCAGAAAATTGTCAGTTACGGTCAATTGAAATGAAATAAAATTCTTTGTACTTCTCTTTCAGGTCTTTTTTGGAGATATGCTCTGCTTTGATCAGTTTGTCGTACAAAAGATATCTTTTATCAAAGACAGAAAAGAAATAAGAATATACGATGACCTAAACATACAAACAGCAAGGAATCCCATGTAGATAGAATGGAACAGTGAACATTGGTTAAGAAAAGACATAAATCCAAGAGCTGTATTATGTCTCAATGTCAAATGTTGACCTATGCAGGGTCTGTTCTACATTTTTGGGCCAGTGGACTGCAGACAATCTGAGTTGAATGCTCACTTCTTGATTCATAAAGCTCCTTCTCGTACGAATGATGAAATGAAAAGTAAATGATAAATATAGCACTAGAATCAAAATATTTACCTTTCAAGTAAATACCCAATGGATATCGTAGTCTGTTTATTTACATCTGCAGCAAGATTGTCAGGTGGACAAAAAACCTCATTTCGCCTCTAAAAATGAACAGCAGCGTTGTTAGGACATGATAGGAATGAGGTTTATTTACCATATATTTCATTCCAAAAATTTTACAGCAGGTCATGAGATTACTTTAAAGCTTGAAACCTTTGCGAGGAAATGACATGGTTTCCAGCTCACGTTACAGAAAATGCAGAGAAGAATAATTTGGGTCGTAAACGTTTCGAAACAACGCTTGCTTTTTTGCATTCACAGAAAAAGCAGCGAGCAGATTGGCACGTTGGATATAAATATCATACTTTGCAAAAAGAAAACAGCTCAAGAATGGTACACAATTAGTTGATAATGATGTATTTTGCAATGAACAAGCGCTATTTTATCTAGCCTGCAGCAAAGACACCAAATCTTCTGCTCATTTTGAGGAACATAACCTTGAGATATTTTGAATTTCCTACCCTTGAACAGCCATAAACAGCGTTTGTAGAATAATTTTCTTCTAAAATTTTAGAGAAATTTCAAGCAAATTTTAATATCACCATGATCTTTTATGTTTTCGATCAAAATTTAAACAATCTGATTGGTCTGTTAAGATGGGGCTGGACGGGAGGTGGGAGGGGCACGTACGCCAAAAGTGAGCAATAGATGCAGCACCTATGTTTGCAGTCACAAACATTAATCAACAACAACAAATAATGTGAATTGCAAAAACGAAATCGAATTGAGAACTTCACGTACATGTTGCGTCCATTTGGGTTCATTAGGAATATTGGTATCAGTCGCCAATTTATCGAATGAGACCAAAGCCTGTTTGTTGATCAACTCTAGATGCTTCTCGAGAGGAAGGTCGCCATATGTGTAAAATCTGAAGAAGAATCAGAGACGAGTCCTTGAGCCACTAGTCAAAGACTTTGCTTCTAAATCCACAAAAGGGAATGTGCAATGGTAAACAGGTTTGTCTATAAATAACGGGTGAGTCTAAAATAGGCCCGGTGTTTGGAAGCCTGCTGCTCCCTGAATATATAAGCAATGATATTTTGCAATATCTAGTTGAATAGCTAACATGTTCAATTATTTTTAGGGTTTTTTCTGGCTGAAATCGGTCGCTCCGTTAAAATTTTACGAAGGATTTTCTTGAAAAACGTGCTAAAATCATGATCAAGTTTCACTAATGTTTTCACCTTACAGCAATGACTTGAGAACGCTTTATTTTTTTTATTTTTTTTTTTTTATTCAATTTATTTAACGTTGGCTATTTACAATATACAATAGCACAACGGTGCTAATTTAGGCCAACTACAATTAAAAACAAAAAATACAAAAAGAAATTAAATATACCCTAAGTTTTCTACATAACGCTTGAATAATCTGCAGTCAAAGCTAACCGTGTACATTTTAATTCTTCTTTTAAACATTGAAAGAGATTCAGATTCCTTTATGTCGGCAGGTAGTGTCCTCCAGAGCTTCTGCCCGAGGAACCGCACAGTTTCTGTTCCAAACCTCATTGTTTTAACTTTTGGTAAACATATGTTTCCGCCATCCCTCAGCTCATACGAAGGCACTTTTTCTATGAAAATCTCATTCATAAAGCTAGGGGCGTTTCCTGATTTTGTTTTATATCTTTCAGTTAGAAGTAACCGCAGATTTCTCTGATGGACAGATGCCGAGTTTTGATTCACGAGTAGAGTTTCAAAATCTGAGTGATTATCTTTATATACAATGCGTAAAGCCCTTTCTTGTATCTTATTGATTTTTTTATTTAGGTTTCTATCATGAAACATCCATACCAATGGGCAATAACTAAAATGTGACATGATGAACGCATTCATCAGTGACGCAAGTTGTTCAGTCTCCATGTAATTCGCAATTCTAGCCAGAGCATGTAGTTTTTGGGCAGCCTTCTTACAGAGCGTTTCAACGTGGGACTTAAACGTTAGTTTATTGTCTATGTTGATTCCTAAGAGCATTTGCTCCTTGGTCTCTTTGATCATAGAAGTACCAATTTTCACATGTATATCGTCATGTATTCCACCAAACATCATTACATGGCATTTTTCTTCGTTAAGTTTCATATAGTTATTAGGAAACCAGTTTAAGATGGCTGCAACGCCATCTTCCAATCTTCGCACAACATGATCTATCTTATCACTCACAACGTAAATAGTGGTATCATCAGCGTAATTACAAATTTCGGCATCATCCATCAGATAGAGCATGTCATTTATATATATGTTAAATAAAAGTGGTCCCAAAACGGAACCTTGTGGAACACCGAGATTTGTATCGCGCCAATTGCTGAAAGAGCCATTTACCTTTACACGCTGTTTCCTCGCTGAAAGATAACTATAAATAAATTCAAGTGCAGATCTGTCTAAGCCATATGCATTGAGTTTGGCTATCAGCAGTTCATGATTCAAACAATCAAAGGCTTTTGACAGATCCATTAAAATTGCACCCGCAAATTTTTTGTTGTCTAATCCCATTTTGACTTTTTCTAGAAAACGCAAAAGCGCATTTTGTGTAGAGAATCCTCTTCGAAAACCGCATAGCAATATGGAGAGAAATGAGCCTGCAAATTCCATTAATTGGGAGTGCATCAGTCGCTCAAATACCTTAGATACTGCAGGGAGAACAGTGATCGGCCTGAAATTTTTCTTCAGAGAAGCGTCATCCTTTTAGCTCGTGCTATCCTCTTGGGGGAATGAAAAAGTCTTCCCCCTAGTATGAAGATTCCATTCTCCCAAGAGGACAAAATGTATGAATGCATGTGAGTGTCATTATTAGTAGGAAGGATAACAAAGGGAAATTTTTGTTTGTTGTTTTCCTTCGTTTTTGCATGTTTTCGAAATGGGATTTCTGTAGAAAATCTCTCATATCGACGGGAAAGAATGGATCAAAGCGGGGCAAATACTGAACATAACTGGACATATCGGGAATAAAACAAGACAGTTTTCAATGTTATTTTTCTTTGATATTGAGGGAGCAGCATTTCTCAAACGCCGGGGCTTTTTATTGACTCACCCGCTTTAACAAATCAAACACTCAGACACAGCATTGCTACTTTGGCTATCCGTTCTTCAAGGCACGTGCGATTTAAATAGGACGTTTTTAGGCTTTTTTGCTACATGCAAATGCAAGCTTCTATCCTTGCATAAACCTGCAAATGAGTGTAAGAGGCAGCTATTACCAAGTACAGGACACACTCATTTCACAACATTGTTCAACTGGCCAATGAGATTATGCTATCATGGGCTAGCCTGCTTCAAATGTGTCGGAATTGCTAATTACAAAGGAGTGCTTATTTCTCAAAAGAAATAATGAAAAAAACGAAACATCTAAACACAAACGAAGATGTGGATGAAAAAAGATCAAGCATGGTAATTTCTTTCTATAATTCTAATTAGCATCCGAAGGCAATTTTTAGGACACTGATGAGAAGCTAAGCTTATCGAAGCAATGTCCAGCTCCTTCCCCTTGATGTGACCACACAACGTGCTTCATTTTGCCTGGAACTACAGAGAGCTGCTGACTTTCCTCACTCTAAGTAGTAGCTTCGATAAGGCGGGGACTCGAACCACCAATCCTCAGATTGGTAGTCAAGCGTGCTACCACTGACCCATCCTTGCATAAGCATGGTAGCATGGTAGCATGGTAATGTATCGAAATCAACAATACTCACTTTGAATTTGTAGGATGGTAATGAGTTCGATGAAATTCTTTCAATTGTTCCCACTACAAGTTGAACAGTAAGTGATATTTATTTAAAGGCATTGAGTCATGGTAAATAGATCGCGTATACCCAATTTGCAAAAATCGCTGAGTCATGATGATAGCTTACGCCAATCTGATTGGCTGTAATCCAAACTGCACACATGATATTCTCACTTGAATATATTCTTAAAGCTTTATTATCGGGGTTTCCCTTTGAAGTCAACAAGGTGTAATTTCACATAGCAAAGAAAACAAAAGGATCTGACGACCGTCTCTCATGGTGTTACAAGACAACTGATAAAGCGAGGCTAGGAGTATATATCTCAATAAAAGGACAGCAATGTGCTTAGGGCCAAGGGATTCAATTGAATAATGTTGTGGGGATTAACAAAAAGAGTTAAGCCCCGTTAAAACGCTCTCAACATTGCACTGAACATCGCTCTACATTTGTAGAGGACAAATGTTGAGAGCATTTTAACACCCTGTTCAGTGATGTTCAGTGATGTTGTGCGGTGTTCAGCGATGTTGAGTGGAGTTTGAAAGAAGTCAAAAATGTTCAGTGGGTCGACTCAACATTTCTATTGTTCTAGGTGTTGTTGAGCGATGTTGAGAGCATTTTAACACTCCATCCAACAATGTTCAGTCGGCGCAAGCGCACTAGGCATTACTTCTCGCGCCAAAGAAAGAAAGAAACAAATAAACTTCCAGAACATATTGAGAGCGTGGTCGAAAAGTGACGAGGGGGAAGTTTAATTTCATTTCAAAAATCGCTATGGCATATCGCTACGGAAAACATGGATTCAGCTGGCCGTGAGAGCGAATCAGAAGATATCATGAATTTCAAGCAGCAAGATGGAGAGCAATCTGAAGAAGAAGAGCAGGACCGCGGACAGGACGATCATGCTTCAGTTCATATTCTATTATCGATATTCTGTGGCCATTTTGAACACAAACTAACACAAACTACTGTATATGGCGCCAAAACGATTGTACCCAAATAGAGGTTTGCCTCGTCTTGGGTCTCCGAAAGTGAGAAGTTACGTCGCTCAACAAATGTTCAGTCAAATTGTTGAGAGCG
This sequence comes from Aurelia aurita complex sp. Pacific, assembly GCA_004194395.1. NCBI lineage: Eukaryota > Metazoa > Cnidaria > Scyphozoa > Semaeostomeae > Ulmaridae > Aurelia > Aurelia aurita complex sp. Pacific. The sequence continues at coordinate 210,933 of REGL01000089.1, read as the reverse complement.
TTTTAACACCCCCACTGAACACCACTCAACATCGCTGAACATCACTCTACAAATGTAGAGCGATGTTCAGTGCAATGTTGAGAGCGTTTTAACGGGGCTTTAGGTTTGAAAAATGCGAAACATAGGCCACGCGCCACTCCGATGTAGCCTCTTATTTGTGAAGTTCATCTCTGATCACATGAAAACAGACTGATCACATGAAAGCAGACAGACCCCCAGCCGAGAATTGCTATTTACCATGACTCAATGCCTTTAAAAATATGAAATGGGAGCTCATTTTATCTGAACTACTCCATTTATTGGATTGCAAACATGGCTGTACATACAAGGTTACAGATAAAATACGAAGATGATGATTGTAGATAAAATATAGCTTGCATTATAATTATCATATTAAAGGCGATATGTTTTATCTACAATCCATACTTTTGTCTACATTTAAGAATTATAGCCGCAAATAAAACAACTGATATATTCACTACAGAAGTAATGTCTACCTCTACAGACACGCGTTCCTTTCCACAGTGGTCAAGACTTTATCACTGTTCTTTACAAGACTATCTACCATTTTCATGGCATAATTGTAAATAAATCAAAGGAGAAATCAGCCAACTTACAGTCAATTCAGGTATAATCAGGGGGTCACCACCACTCACATAACCATAAGTATGACTTGGTAGCAAAAGACTCTGGTAATGGGTTGCAAACAGACTCTCGGAGTTCGACTACAAAAGAAACATCTACGTGAATAAGGAAAAAGTTAAAGAGACTGCTGTACAAGATTTTTAATAAATAAACGGTTTATGTCATAGAATTTCTTAACCTGCAGTGAAGCTGACCATATATGAAACTTGGGGCTCGGGATCCAGTTGTATCTCCGTAATTGTTCATGGTATGAAAAATTTGATTACTCTGGTTAATTCTATGGAGTTGTAACAAAGTTGAAACCTGAAGAAAATATCTTCATTTTCTATGTATCTCCTTCTATTTGGCTGCATTAAGGGGAGAAAATCATGATGTTTTGCAATTTTGGCTGATACAGCCCTTCAGTTTGGGTTACAAAACAATACAGTTCGCAAAATTGTAGGAACGATCATTTTGGATTTATATCGTTTTTCTATTGGTTTGGACAACCGTTTTGGATAATTGATTTTGGCCTTTCGGTGGTACATCATTGTGCTTTCATATATCTAAAAGGAAAAATAATTTGATAAACAAATATTTCTTCTCACAAAAACTGTCTTTATCAGTTCAGCTGCCTCATTGAAAAGTTGCTTTAAAAACATTTTCTACAGCGACTAGCAAAGAACTTTTTGAAACGTTCGTCAGTTTGTGAAAGAGAAGGAATTGTGTTACAATAAACTCTTCAATTGTTAATCAAAACAAGTCAATTCAATCGGTTCTTACAGTAAAAGTATTAGATTCTTAGTGTTCACTATCCTTGGTCTTGAAGGTGAAGGTGAAGGTGAAGGTGAAGGTGAAGGTGAAGTTGCGTTTTTCAGCGCCAAGCACTGGGATCGCAGAAATAGAGCAGACCTAATCGAGTCCGCGACCCCTTGTCATGACGCTCAAGTGGTGGGGTCCTAATGGTTATCGAGCCCATTCCGCCTGACTGTTCTGGCTGCAAAGTCAGAGGGTTAAACCACTGCGCCACAACACCTTCTGCTGCCGGGTGGCTGCTGCCGGTGTGGCATAGTCTGCCCTTGCCCTGAAACTGTCACTTCTTTTCTCTTTGTAAATATTTTCTTTTAGTTTCAATTATGAATTATTGTAAATAGGTTTTAACATTGTGGTTTCTCTTGTAATTTGATTTGAACTATTTTTATTTTAGATTGTATGGTAAATTCTTAAGGGAGGGCCCCTTCAAAAACAGCGTTTTGTTTAAGGGCAACCCTCCCTAAATGAATCAAATATGAAATATATGAACAGGAATCCCACTTCACCGAAAAATACCGGGGAAACTTTCTCCATATGAACAGGCCATGAAGCCCCAAATGACTTTGAAAACAATAGTGCTACGTCACAAGCATTAATTGTATGTATTGTTCTAATACGGTCCTGATCTCGTCCGAATATTGACTTGCTACAAGTCTCAGTATAAATCGCAGACAGTGCCAAGGCCTCAGATGAGATGGTTCTAAATGAAGGAGTCAGAAGGAAGGAAGAGAAACTGAACTTCGTTCTTCCCTTCCTCCGCCGCCCTCGCGCTCGTTCGCCTCCGGCGCGGTATGAACTATACACCATTACAATACGAATAGAAGGCAAACGAAGACTTGTAGCAAGTCAAGTCCGAATATTATCGAATGTTATTAGTTGTTCAATTGAATTGAAATTTCCATCATTGTTGCCATCACCATAGACTTATTACAGTTCGTCCCTAGTTTTCCCTCGCAATTTTATCAATTGAGTAGAATTACTTTACATATTTATTGAATTGAATTGCTCGCTAAAACAGATTGAGCGAAAAGGTTAAAAACGAAAATATAAAAAACAAGCGAAATTTACGACGAATTGTAATCAATATACCATCACCATAGGAATTCACAAACCTCGCAATCTGATTGGTGCTTTAAGAAGCCGAGAGCTTGGGCCTAAATAGGGTGGGGTTTTTCAGAGTATATTATAAATGTCTATTGACCGATTCGCGATCATCAAGTAAAAGAGCACATGGAAACAAGGGACTCCAGGTCATAAGTCTAGAATAAGTCCCACAAGTCCCCATCCAGAAGTTTGTTTTTGCAATTTGCCCCAGGAGGCTATTCGACGATTTGCCGTAGCCGAGTTGCTAACTTATAAGTTTGATTCATTCCATGAGCGATGATGCGCCGATTTTGTGGGAAGGGAAGATAATAATTGTAGAATTTCTTACCCATTAGTTATCCAGTTCTCTAGTCTGCATCCCTGTTGATCAATTTGAGTAAACGAGATCAGTAAACGTTCGTTTCTTTGTCGTATCTCTTTTGGCTCTGTTCATTTAAGCCCCACGAGTTGCAACTGATAAAAAATATTTTTCAAGCCTCTCCTTACGAAATTGATCAACTGAGATGCAGATTAGAGAAATGGTCAAAAGAAACTCTACAATTATTATCTTCCCTTCCCACAAAATCGGTGCATCATCCCCCATGCTCATTCTACAGAAGCCGAGAAAGGAGATCTGTTCTCCATTCTTCTTACGTTCAGGTTTTCTTGAATCTTTGAAAGACTCTATTCAAACTGTAATTCATGGTTGACGCGACAGGGAATCATAAACTTTGATTACCAGTGTTCCCTATGACAGTGATTTGATGTTCATTAATGCCTAATTAGAGACAATGAAAATATATGGCTATTGAAAAATGGGGATAACCTTCTATCAAATTACCGTGAATCAGCTTTGTTTGAAACAAAAATGGTAGGTGGAGCGAGCTGGAAGTGGTTGCATTTTTGGTTGCATTTCATTAGGATAAGCTGTCACTTAACAGCTTCTGTATATCATTGCTTCACTGACAAAAGAGCACGAAGAACAGTTTCATGGACTTTTCTCTTTGTGTTTTAACGCAGTGTCATCCAACTTCCTTGGAAAAACAACTTGTCAGATTGATTGTTTTGACTTCACTTCAAACATCAAATTTTGGATGGAAGAAGATGTGACTTGATTGCTAACCACAATTTTAGGAATATTTGCAATGCAGTAGATGTTAGATAGATGCTGGCATTTATCACAGATTCTTACAAATATCCAAGTAAGAATAGATATCTTGATTGCGTACTGAATTTTAAGATCAACTGCAATATTTTGATGTCAAATAGATGCTGAATGCACCCAAGGATAATTAAAAACATCAAAGTTGGTTTAAAGAAGACATATCTTTATTGCGTGTTGCATCTTTAGGAATATCTGAAAAGTTTGAAGGTTGAATTAATGCCAGTGTTTTTAAAAGAATCCGAAACATCAAGCTTCATTTGAAAAGACGTGTCTGCGTTGCGTCCTGCGTAGTCATCGACAGAGGTTCAAGAAAATCTCATTTGCAGCTAAAAATCATGAAGCGATAGTGGAACTGTATTAAAATCAGGCAAATGTTCTTTCGCTAAGTGAAGTAGCAACTTTTGAGCATAGCTTCAGTTGTATCTTTTTATAAATGCATTGTAACCAGAGGATGTTTAGATGGCAATCTGTTCGATTTGTGGCGTTACTGTTGAGAGGTAGGGTATTATCACTTCTTCGTCATTCTATCATCTTGCCACTTTCATATTGCAAGTTAGCAAATGCAGAATAAGGAAGTTTTGCAGACACTTTGTTCAAGGTATGGCAACTATAAATGTTTCAGGAAGCAGCTACAACTTATTGTGTAAGTCAATGACTTCTTTCAACCTTCCACACTCTCATCACGAATCACTTGGAACTGCATACGCAGTATTGTCGATTATTACAATTTTCTCGAACACTATTTTGATATACACACTCTTCAAGACAAGGCAGCTAAATACAATATCAAGCAAGTTGACACTTTACATGAATATCTCTGATCTTTGTCTGGGCTTCGTATCATTCCCAACAAGCGCTTTCCTCAATTTAAGACGAGATACTTTCAGAAGCTGTACAGTAGAGATGGGTCTTAATGGTTTTAACCTTAACTTTTCCTGTTTCTCCGCATTAATGATGTTGTCCATTGCAATTGATCGGTACTTTCGAGTGACAAAATTGAACAA
>REGL01000089.1:193239-204502 GCA_004194395.1 Aurelia aurita complex sp. Pacific | reverse complement strand
GTCACTTTTTTCTGGGTCACCCGGTAGATCGCACATAGTTTCCTGAAAGAAACTTTTATGAACACAAACAAGGTATCAGTATGTAGCTGAAAGCCTCAGCTATCTTTTGAGATGTTGCTTGGATAGCTTAAATTTTTCCAACCATCCGAAAAAATAGTTTCAAAAATATGAGAATTCATTTATTTCTCCGACTATTCCCTCGCTTTCCAGTGCATATTTTGGAAGATGTGAAGAAGCTGAATTTCAAATTTGCGTTGGAGCACGAAATTTGAATGAGGGACATAGGTCAGTCATTTTGCAAACAAAACATTTCCCCAGACGACTTCAAATCCATCGCTACGTTGAGTTTTCACAAAATGTTGATTGACTGGAAAATGATGGCGAATATTTCAATCAAAATGAGGAATCCAGTATTCGAAATTTTCTTTGAATTTGGTTTTTCGGATTTAAAACATTGCTTAAAATGATAACGTTCGCAAAAACCATAGTTTATGAAGGTCTACAATATGGTGGCAAGCAGAAATCTGTAGCTGTTCTGGTTTAGGATTTAGGAATTTGATGACGTCATAGTCTCAAATTCAATAAATGCCGCCATTCTGAAGCTAATCAAGATATCAATAAATTCCCACCGCAGATTTACAACAAAAAACCCTAAGTTCCTTCCAGGCCATTTAATTCAAAGAAAACTACGATAAAATCTTACACCGACCTTTTCAAAGATTTGAGCCCTGTGCTTGAGGGCCTAGACTTGCCCCAAGTCCATCTCTTCAGTCCGTCTTACCGTTCCCTTTACGGTGGTTCCTGGATCCGCCATTTCCTGGATCCGCCATTCCAACATTCCGTGAAGAGTGTTGGAATGGCGGATCCAGGAAATGGCGGATCTAGGGACTACCGTAAAGAGAACGGTAAGACGGAATGAAGAGATAGACTTGAGGCAAGTCTATTGAGGGCCCTGCAATCCTCCTTATTACTGAATAATGATTTGCAATTATCGCGTAATACTTACAAAAGCACCTTTCATCTCATTGAAAACCACACCTTTAAACGTCAGAGGTGAATTAGGGTCGTCTAGCTTCTCGTTTTCAAGTCTCCATCCTTCTTGCAGAAAATCCAGCTCACGCAAATTAGGGAAGAAAACAGCATCGAGATAAACAGAGAGAAGATTGGAATAATCTGTTCCATTTTGTGTTGAGAAAGGGTACATGGTGTAGTCACTGGCTGTGAAAAAAGAAAAGCATTACATACAATACAGTAAAAACCCGCACATAAGAACTTAAGATTTTGAACTCAGCCTGTTTCGGTTCTTGTGCAATGAGGCACATCCAGTAATCAGGGTGTGGGTTCTTAACACAGAGAAATATGCCAATCTAAACCTTAGCCATATTTATTTACATTCTTGGCCCTACCCACTTCAACCCAAGCTTAGCCAGTTTACCCCTGCAGGCCCTGCCTATCACAGTTCTGTAACTAATGTTTTGGAGTCCATGAAGGAGGTTGATTGCCAAAAAGTTGCATTTATTTCCCAATGAATGAATGAAACGCATTATTAAGAACCTAGTTAAGATATCAGCCTGAAATGGTTCTTATTTATTGGGTGCAAAATATATTATTTCAGGCTGTAGGTTCTTAATAGATGAAGGTTCTAATGTGCTTGTTTTTACTGTATCTGTTTTGTATTGTATACCTCTAATTAAAAGATTTGAACCAGATGGAATATGCATCATAGACATGATATTTCACTCTTGATAATTTCAAATTCAGATCAACATCTTTAAATAGAGGTCAGCCATGTGATTTGGCTTTTAGTCGCTTTTCCACGCGCAGTAATGCTTGTTATTTTGTTTGAAATAGTCATATCGTGCTTGCTGCATCCACCATTTTGATTTGTGAACAGGGAGACTTCGTTGGTTTTGGATGCACAATTGGCATCGCTTACCCTGCACAGGAGGAAGCCTCCCTGTTCACAAAATCAAGATGGCGGATGCAGCAAGCACGATAGGCCAATTTCAAGCAAAATAACAATCAGAAGCCGAGAGGAAGGTAGCTCTTGAATATCATTATCAATTAACAGATCAAATACCGTCTTTCCTACAGCGCATGGCTTTTCAACGATTTTCTAATATGTCGAATAGTTGAGAATATGAAGTTATTTGCAATAGTCGGAAAATGGTTAAAGATTCTTTCCTCAGAAGAACTCTCACTATTGGTTCAAAAACTTACTCTCCAATGCAGAGGTTCCTCTATCATTTTGCATTGCAAGGATTAACCATAAAGGAGCCTCTGCGTAGGAGAGTATCAAAAATTGCTAAACGGTGCATCACACTTTCATAGAGTTTAGCAATGCAACATACTTAACAAACAATGGTTAATTCAGACTTCGCAAACGGAGTGCGAAGTAAAGCATGGTGTTTTTTCTGATGAACCAAACTTGACAGAAAATCGCTTATATCGTATAACCCCTATAACGTACAGACGTGGGTTAAAGGGGAGTTACTTTCTGTCTTTACAAGGTGTCATTATGCTATTAACTTGGCTAAAGTCTCTCTTAAAGGAGTTGATACTTCAATGACCGTGTATCTACCTTCCCCGATACAACAACAACGTCAATCTCTCATTGAAACATTTATCCAGGAATTTTATCGAATATGATATATGTTAAGTTTGGGACAACAATCGAATTCGTCTGCCGATAAATTTTGCTAAGTGCAAAGACTTTTGAAGCAGGCACAAGGTTATAAAATTTCATTGCCAGGAACTTTCCGATCTCATAGAAGAGGCATCGTTTTTACATACCTGTCCATGCATTCATGAATGTTGACAAGGATCTGTTCAACATTTTGAAGAATGGATCTCTACATGGATATTTCTTTGAGCCNCCCGATACAACAACAACGTCAATCTCTCATTGAAACATTTATCCAGGAATTTTATCGAATATGATATATGTTAAGTTTGGGACAACAATCGAATTCGTCTGCCGATAAATTTTGCTAAGTGCAAAGACTTTTGAAGCAGGCACAAGGTTATAAAATTTCATTGCCAGGAACTTTCCGATCTCATAGAAGAGGCATCGTTTTTACATACCTGTCCATGCATTCATGAATGTTGACAAGGATCTGTTCAACATTTTGAAGAATGGATCTCTACATGGATATTTCTTTGAGCCACACAGTGTTGTATGTTCAAGAATATGAGGCACACCTGTGCTATCCATTGGTGTCGTTCGGAAGGTAACACTGCAAAAAAAGAATGTACATATCACCAATCTTTCAAATGATGCTTTGGTGCAACTTTTATTATATGGTGATCAAGACCTTTCTTATGACTTGAACAGAGATATACTCGAACCAACTTTACATTTCATTCACGAAACTGGTCGGTTTGACTAAGATCATCCAAACCTCAGTCATGCACAAAGCAGCCACCAAGTCTCTTTATGTAAATGTTTTCTTTTCTTTGTAAATTCTGTTTCACATCAGATGACAGGCATTTGATTTACCTTAAATAACTAGAACGAGTTGCGCTCGCATTGATCGCAACCCTGACCTGACATCTGATGTGGGATGGAATCTAGTATAGTATCCAGTAGTTTCTAAATCGTGCGTAGTGTAGTTGTATTTAGTTTAACGTTGGGTGTCTTTTCATATTGGCCATGGGGTAGTCATTGTCTTTCGCTCCCCATGGTATCATCCCTGTAGTGTAGTATAGTAATCAGGAACGTATAGTAGAATGTAAGATTTATTGTAATATTTCAATATGATTAAAACAAAAAGAATAAGCCAAACATTTCGGATGAATAAATTTCGAGCAATCGGACCTTTCTTCACAGAGTTTCGGACGTTTCTACAGAAATTTTGGACGACTAAAAACAACATGTTTCCAATATATTTTTGTTTATTTCATACTAAAAATGTCATGCATCTATAGATCGTGGTTCATTTTAGGGGTTCTTGGTCAGAAATTTCCACAAGACAAAATGGCCGACCGCTGGTTTCAGTCATCACCCAAATTTGGTTTTCTGAAGGTCATAGCTCCGTCATTTTTCAACGGATTTTTACGAGAATGGTAGCAAATATTAGTTGAATATCTGACGAGCAACATCATGCAAAAGTTTGGCGAGAATCTTTTGCCGTTTTGTCGCAATCTTCAAGCAAACGGGGCACAAAGTTCGTGGGACACTCTGTAAATCAAATAATTCATACATCTCTAGAGTGATACAACTTACAAATGGATGAGAAAAGAGGATTTAAAACCAACCTGAATACATTATTCTGATCATCTCTTGCTAAATGAAGATGCTCAGCACCAGTTTTTTCATGCTCTAGTTTTACTGCAACCATATGAAAATCTGGTATGCTCTCAACCTATATTCAGCAGAAAAAATACATACTTTAACCAAACTACCGGGTGAGTCAATAAAAAGGCCCGGCGTTTGAAAAAATGCTGCTCTCTGAAAACGAGAGCAATATTATTGAAAACTGTCTTGTTTTGTTCCCGATATGTCCAATTACGTTCAGTAATTTACCCAGCTTTAATCGGTCATTCCTTCCCGTCGATATATGAGATTTTCTACAGAAAGCCCCTTTCGAAAACCTGCAAAAACGAATGAAAACGATGAGCAAATTTCCCTTTGTTTTCCTAACTAGAAATTAAGACACTTACATGCAGTCATGTATTTTGTCCTCTTGGGAGAATGGAATCCCCTGAACAAGTTATGCATACTAGGGGGAAGACTAGGGGGAAGACTTTTTCATTCCCCCAAAGAGGATAGCATGTGCTAAAGCGTGCTCCAGTCAATGCTGTAACGTAAACATGTTCGGAAACTTGCTCACAATTTTAGCACGTTTTTTAAGGTTTCCCCAAGGGACTTTTTTTATAAATCCCTTGTAAAATCTGAACGGAGTGACCGACTTCAGCCAGGAAAAATTCTAAAAATGATTGAACATGTTAGCTATTTAATCAAATATTGCAAAATATTATCGCGTATTTATTCAGGGAGCAGTGGCCTATGTGTGTATGTATGTAAAATTTTGCCATCAAAATAAATATACCTAGTTATAAAAGAAAAGAAATCTAATTACAATATCTATAGATTTAAAATAATTACAGGCAAAAACTACATATCTAATTTAATAATCTAATTTAAAAACACCCCATGGTTAAAGATGGCAGGGATAGCATTAAAAGGTCAATGCGACCTTGTTTCCATAATGGTCCCTCACTGAGTGATATTCAAAAGGAAAAAAGAAGAAAAGTTTTCGAGAAAAGAAATGAAAAGTTTCATGGAAAATATAATTTGGCTAGACCGGAAATAAAATCTTTGATTTTAATGACGAATAAGCATTGTTATTGGTTGTTTTTAGATTTCTAGTAGTATATGTAGGGACTATCGTTAAGACTTTGGAGATTTTTAAAGAATTGGTCTTTGATCTTATGTTTTAAACTGTTGATGTTTGTTGCAGATTTTAGTTCTGAGGGTAGGCTGTTCCATATTTTAGGTCCTAAATATGAGAGACCATTTTGTCCTGTGTTGCTTTTTCGGAAAGGTCCTCTCAACTGCCGGGCCTTTTTTTGCACATGTGTTGCACATTTCCATTCTTAGCAACCCTAGATATGTCCAATATTCTTGGTTGTCACAAAATTCAATGTATGACTATCTGTCTAACTTATAAACATCAGAAAACAGGGCTAGGTATGTTTTTTTCAATAAATTTCGTTGATATTAACGCAATGGAAAATAATGAATCCTCTGGTTTTGAGGCAGCCAATAATTTTGGCTTTCTTGCTCCATAATTCAGCAACTAGTGGTCGGATTTACTCAAACTCGGTGTCAATCTTTAATTTGAAGTCTCTTCTGTCAAGAATCTTAAAAACAGAACAATTGGATTTATGGCAGCTCCGCAGAAGCCACTCAAACAGCGCACATGTTTATTGAGACACCCTGTAGAGGTTGTCTCAAGAAAAGTACTCCCATTAAAAAAATCATTAAAATTCGATCATGAGACCTATACAATTTTTGATAGCTTTTTAGTTCTTTCATCCCATATTTTTAGAATCAAAATATACAATTCTATGAGTAAAATACCCAAATTAGATACAGTTTTATCCAAACCATACCAAAATCAACATACAAACGTGCTTTGCTAGATAATAAGAACATCTTTGGAAACCTCCAGCATTTGATATGAGTTGGGGGAGAGCTTCATAGAGAGGGGGCAGTTTCAGTTCAATTTCATCATTGAACAAATATATTCAAATAAATCTAAGAATACAAAAAAATCCACTAACTTACAACAGAAATAAATAAACGATTAATATACATGTGCTACACTACTACAAAAATACACTTACATTATAACATACACATGACCTAAAGAAATAAACTAAATAAAGGATACATTACAAAATAGAGATAGAGCATAGGTCCAGAGGCCATTCGCCACCACACAGGACAACCTAGGACAAGAGCAGGACAACAGGAAAGACAGGCCCCCAAATTACAATCATGTGAAGACCCACACCCCCGAACCACTGCCCCCAGCCATCCAAGCAGGCAAAAGACCACCTCCAAGACTCATGCTCAAAGGAATTATTAGAAATTATTCAAAATCATTAGAAATTATTAGAAATTATCAAAAATTTCTAAATTATTAGAAGAAAAAAAACGGAGGGGCTTATTAGAAGGGGGCCTTAATAGAGAGGAGCCAAATAGAGCTTTTTTGGCAGTATGGTTCTTCACTTAAATTTCATATTCTATATCACTTGAAGAATGCTTTATCAACTATCTGTTGAAATACCTGAAGCCCCAAACACAAATTCTACACTGGGAAAAAAGAAGAAAAATAACTAAGACTAATATCAGACACAACACAAGTCTATTCGTGATGAAAGCCCCCCCCCCCCTGGAGAGGTTAAGAGGGAGACCTGCAGCTTGAATCCTGGTGGTGATAAGTTCTAATTTTTCTCGATTTATCTGATAATCTCATGATGAAAAACATATGCACTGGGTCGTTTTGCACTGCATTATCACTTATAAAAAACTTTAAAGCATTTCTTTTGGAGTGATTTAAAATATTAGCTATTAACAAACCTGTTTGACCATATATCCATGCAGACTGTCACCTTCTTTATATTGCCCTATAAAATGATGTTGGACTCATGAGCGGTCAATGCAAATTTGAATTTTAAAAAATCAGCCCATAATATTAAAGAGGTTATCATTCCTGTAAAAAGGCTGGAAACGTACATAATACTGACCAGATATATTTCTATTTTAGCATAAAAACATCCATCAGTCGTAGTTAAAATGGTTCTAATCAGAATCTTTGGGGCCTTTCCCAGCATCTAATGCTACACATGAGAGTCAATGTGTCTAGTGAAACAGTCTCAATGCCAGATAAGATTTTCTTTCCCTGCTTGAGGACAGTATTTTTCCAGTTGTGGCAGCCAAACTTTTGTTAAAGTGTTCCAATATTCGTCAAATATAAGCTGCATGTACATATAAAATTATGAAAAACTCAGAGATGGCACACAGCAAAGTATCTGCAGTTTTGTTAAAAGAGAAACAAGAGGACCAAATAAGAAATTACATACTTGCATCTTCAAGAATCTTGGAATTAGATAGACATCTGAAACCAGTCCTAAGAGAAACAAAGGCATGGGATTGTAACACATGAATTAGATTTGAGGTTATTCATTAATGTCAGCACTACATCAGGTCACTTTCATTCTCTAAGAAAAAGGCATTATGATAAAGTTTTACCTTGCAGAAAGCAAATTGTTTCTGGTCAGTATTCTCAACATCTTGGATTTGATGGTATCCTAATCTACAAAGAGAAAGCAAAAAAAATTACTGAAAAGAGACATATAAACAGAAGCATGTACACCATAATGCAGCACACATTTAATAATGAGCTTTGAAATTTGTAACATCAATTATTCCCAAGATAATTTTCACATATCTATTCATAGTTTTAGGAACTGAAATATTACAACTGACCAGCAGATGGCCATTCTCGTGTCAAGAAAAATACAGAATGTTTTGAAAGTGGGTGGGCTAATGTGAGTGAAGCAAGTTGAAAGGGGGTCCAGGGACTTGCCCTCCAGAAGATTTCTCAAAACTGTGCCATTTTGTTAATTGGATAATGCACATCTTTAATTTGCAGCTATGTACCTATAAGGTTATGTGGCAATGATTTGGTGGTGATGTTTGAGGTGGGCCCTTGAGAGGGTGTGCAAGAATTGAAAGAAGTCTACATCTGCATCATTTAATCGGTAAGACCCATAAGGCATCACAATGATGGAGATCAACCCGCCACCTATGCACACCCATCATATATCATAATGTGGTGAAAGGATAGAAACTCCAAGGGAATTGGCTTTGGAGAATAATTTGGTGTGGACGTTTGGCTAAATATGGGTATGCATAAGTAGTGAGAAGATCATGAATAGAAAACTAAAGCAGCAAAAGAAACTTAAATGAGCAAACTGAACAACAGGCCACTACACACAAAAGCACCTACTGAGCAATTTAAACACCACAACCTCTGCACATCTACATATCTTTAAAACTGCTTAAATGAAAGATCTGTGATGTGGTCCACCGACAAACTGCAAATCATTGTTTCAACAGATGTTTCTTTACAGTTACATGACCCCGCCCCTAAAGTAAAAATTGTACTTATCAACTATTGTCCATTTCATTCAGTCCTGTTTATTGGTCATTTACGGCATATATTATCTGGTTACTGATAGTCATGATAAAGCTGCAAATTCTTGTAAGTTAAGCTTAATCTCATTGTAAAATTGGCTTTCATTTGACAAAAGGTATTTTGCTTGCAATATGAACAATGTTGTGGATTTGAGCACCGTTTTCACCATGTTCTGTATTTGAGCAGCTAAGATTTCTCCAGCTGACGCTAAGACTGCACCTAGTTTATCAATTCCCATAAGAACATGAGCCATCTTGAAGTCGTCTTAACTTATGAGTGTTTCTTCGATGAAATGTTCTTGCCTTTCTGTCGTAGCTCTATTTTGCAACCACGATGGATCATGTGATGAACAAACAAATAATGAAATATACAACGAATGATAAACAATTAGTAAAAAAGAAAAATAGAGGTAAAAATGACAACAGTGTGTTAACTGAGCTCGCATATAGGGATCGTGCATGAAGCATTGTGCCTGTGGTCCAGACTGATAAGTTTGCAAATTGCGCACGAAAGATGCGCGCCTGGCTATTGTTTTAAGAAGAATGGTTCTATTGTTGTTCCTTTGTTATACATGAAATTGCGCGCGGAAGATCTTCCGCGCGCACGACATAAATAGCAGTCTGGCATGTGGTCCCTCTTACCACTGAAAAAGGGAAAGGCTTATTTTTATGGGGAGCCACTTGCCAAGGCAAGGTATGGCACTAATAGGTGACACCACACCAGACGGAGATTCAACATGCTATTCAAAATAGACAAATAAAATAATGGAGAATAAATCAAATCAAAGACACTGGAATTTCTTCTTGCTTGCATAAACCGGGGAGATCTAGGCTTTCTAAATAATGTTAATAGAATCCTAATCCCGACTGACCCACCACCCACCCTATCATAATATATGCAATCCTATTTCTACCATCGCCTAGAATATATTATCTATATTATCTAGGCGCCGCGCCATCAAAATACAGTGAAGAAGTCCACCAAGAAGAAGATTATTAAAGAAAGATTAACATCACCAAAACAAAATATGAGATCAATCGTCACCTTCTTGTTTGTAAAAAGTTGAATTCTTCTTCTGGTGAATATAATTTAATTCATCATTGAAGCACAGCTTTTGTCGCGTGGATGGAAGAGTTGCATCATGCTGCAAAACTGAAAATCTTGCCTAGGCCATTTTGCCGCGGGATCATAAAGAGGCTAAAAAGGCGCCTTCTGTGCACAGTTATATTGTGTCCTCCGCAGAAGACAACGACAACTTTCGAATGCGTGGGCAATTTCCATCACTTTTCAAGGATCTGGCATTCGTTTCGCCAGTCGTTTAACACGTTGATTAAAACAAGGAAACAAGAATTCGAAGTCAAGCAATAATTCCAGAATGCTTTATGAAGTTACGTATTTGCTGTACCAGTTGCGCCAATATAAACTATGCACTTTTGGCAGTCCACGTTAAATCGCACACTTTGACACTGGGCCAATTTTGAAGGTTTTGACTTAATTTGTAGCAAGCAAAAAAGCCTGAATTAGATTCCAGGATTTCTTGCCAATCCTTTTTTTCAGGTTTTAGAGCTATACGCGAGTTTCTTATTCGAGTTTCTTGGCACACCCAGTAGCACAAATCTTGACATATTCGTTTTTTGGAGCTGAACAAATTTGGAGCAATTTTTTGGGCAAATCATTACAAAAATTATGGCCGAATTTAGATGAAACGAAATCATTTGTACAACAGTGACAAATAAAAAATGTGGAATTATTTTGACAGCCCTAGTTTGCGGCGCAGTCAGTCATCGTAAATTATTCACCATCAAAAATTTCGACCAAATGCGATAAACTATTAAATACCACAAGTATCAACAACCGATATAAAAAATAACAAGAGAGATATTTATAACGTTTTCAGTCCCAGCTAAGATCACCTTGCCTTAACGTCCCTTGCAATTTCTGAACCCTTTTAAAAACATCCAAATTGTTCGATCTGTTTGGCACTCGAGGTTCGCTTCTCGGGGCTTTCGACACTCGTGTTTCGGTTTTTGGCGTATCACCCTTCGTCTTGATCGTCGTAACAACTTCGATCTCCGAGCCTTTTGATGCAACAATCCGCCGATTCGGAGCGTCACTTTTCCGTCGTTTATGTTGCAAATGTTTTCGTTCGTGTTCTTTCAAAATGGCTATTTGTTCGCCTTTCGTTTCCATTCGGGTAACAAGTCGTTCCAGTTCCCGTTCAAGATCTTCACGAAATTTAATATCTGACGTGTCTTGAATTTGCTTGACAAGCTCACTGTGCTCGCTACAAAGAAACAATATCAGTATAAATACAGTAGCCTGCGTGCGGCCTCTAGTGTCACTGCGGAGGAAAAGGGAGGAGAGGAGGAAAGAACGGAAATTCCTCCGCGGTGACAGTAGAGGCTGGGCTGCACGAAGGCTCAATAAAGAGGCAAAACTTTAAAAGACATGAGAGTTTGGATTGTGGCGGGGGTGAAATGTAACTTGCGTCAAGTAGGCACTAGGCAGACTTGATTTTAATCCTAGTTATCTCTATTACTGCCTTAACTATC
>REGL01000089.1:139724-151075 GCA_004194395.1 Aurelia aurita complex sp. Pacific | reverse complement strand
GATTGCTCGGATATAAGTGGATTCTTAACGGTCACTTTTTTATGGCTTGGGTGAAGCCACCAAGCAAACTGCAGAGAACAATGGATGAACGATGGATAATCTCCGACACATGCGAGTTTACGGATTTGTTTACTGTTTGACGACTGAGCCGCACGTGTCGGGGATTATCCATTGTTCATCCATTGTTCTCTGCAGTTTGTTTGGTGGCTTCACCCAGGCCACAAAAAAATGACCGTTAAAAATCCACTTATATCCGAGCAATCGTAGAAGATATGAATGTTTGGTTTGTTCCTTAGTGAAGTACAATGATTAATGCCCAAACAGCAACTTTCATTTTGAAAAAAATACGAAAATCCTGTGTGATATCACCTTTAAAAAAACTGCAATAATCATCCTTTTGTTTACATTTTGACGACGGAGCCCCTTTAAGCAGTCCAACCTCACAAGTGTACAAGTTCAGAAGAATTGATCATAGTCACAATGAATAAACCTACAAAAGTTTATACACATAGTTTGTCGTATCTGTTCCAGCGCACACATTATCACTTTCTGTGCATGTATTGTAGTTCCTGTTTCTGCAAGATGTCCCAGCATATCCGTGCATGTCATACGTCTGCAGACCATTTTCACCACTCCAGCATTCGCCTTGTGTAAAATAAGTTGAGAGTCAAAATATGACATAAAGGAGCTAGGCGATTGCATCAACGAATCATTTTACAGCATAGGTTCCAAATCTTTAACTTGGCGTAAAAAGGTGGGTGTAAAATTCTACGACCTATTTCTTCTGATTGAATGGCTTGAAAGAAACTTTAGATACTTATCTACAATTCTACCGTTGGACTTTTCAGAAGTTTTGAAAATTTTTTGAAAAATACAGCGTATTCTATATTTCAACACATTTGAGGATGTGACGTCATCAAATTTCTAAACCATAAACGAGAAGAGTGATATACTTTTGCTTGATACCATGTTGTAGACATCCATAAACTATGATTTTCTTCGAAATTATTTCATGTTGAGTTAAACAGTTTAGAAATTATGATGGTTTTAAGTTTTTTTGAGAATTTTTCTTGAATCCTTGAAAAAGAAGATTTTCATTCTCTAATTCTGATAATATTGAAGATTTCAGGCAAGTCCAACGGTAGAATTGCAGCGAAATAGCTAAAGTTTCTTTGAAGCCATTCAGTTCAAAGAAATAGGTCATTGAATTTTACATCAACCTTTTTAAAGATTTGGAACCTATGCTTCATTTTACTAGACTGATTACAATTCGTCGTAAATTTTGCTCATCTTTTATATTTTTGATCGGAACCTTTTCGCTCCTGTTTGAGGGAGCAATTCAATAAATAAATTAATAGGTAAAGCCATTCACTTCAATTGATAAGTAGGTAATAAAGTTTTCGTAATTGCGAGCGAATACTGGGACGAATTGTAATAAGTCTATCATTTTACCACTTGTGTCAACAGAGTTGTTGCGCACGGAATACCACAGGGATATAAAGCTCTTAAATAATCAGTCTATGTCCCTCCCGGCATATTGAATCATCATATATATTTTGCTTCGTTGTCTTGATGCACATCTACACTCAAATTCTTCACAAGAAATAGCTTACAAGAAGCGGTAGAATCTTTCGAAAGTTAATTAAGAAACTACCCTACCTCAATTGAAAATTCTAAGCAATTTTGCACTCAAAAATGCTTTGACATTGTACTGTATTAGCAACTGTTTTGACATTGTTCTGACGGCGATGTTATTACTTGTTGTGGGATTGTATAAAGTAATTTGGGAGCCCTTCTAACAAAAATAAACTCTTCACTCCCAGCATTAAAAGTAAAAGAAACACGTTAGAAACATTTGGCAGCAAAAGAATCCTAAAATTCAAGAAACTATGTACCAGCCCTGAACCATAGTTCCATATAAAAAATGAGTGCAATTGAAATTGAGTGCTATCAAATTATCAGGAAACTGAAGCGAGGCATAGGGGCTCTTATGAATCTACCAAACACAGTCTAAATGCAGGCTAAAGGCTGATTTCCATCAAACCATTTTTAGACTCACGACATAGTCCCATTTATAACAACAACAACAACAACGACGACAACAACAACAACAACAACATTTTTGCTGTCCATCAGTCCATTAATAACGATAACTATGAACTTGCACTCAGTCTAGATGATGTTCTGGACGATTGTCAAAACAAATTCACAACGCCACATGTGCAATAGAACATTTTTGATTGCCGCATCGAAAAAGGCGCTGGACGGAAAGTAGAAGTGGTTTCTACTTTTCGTCTGAAGATCTCATTCGCTGAGTTTTTGGGCCAATGGAACCGCATAATTCCTTCAGCAACACTTAAATTTTGAAATTTTGGAAAGCATATTCATCACGAAAGCAGCACAAGTGAAGGTGAAAACAGTTTTAGGATGATTGTCGAAAAGCATGTCTTGTTGAGATCGACCTTAAAGAACTCACCGAAATTCTGTATGCCGAAGACAGTGTAGCTAAGTGATTTAGTTTTTACTGCACATCTGCAAGCCATAAGCGGCAGATGGCTGTCCCAGTCACCCCATATGATAGCGTGGCCATTGGATAGTACATGTGAGGGATCTCTCTCTGAGAAAAGCATGACAGGAAGACTTCTGCGTTCCCGATCATCTTCGTAGCAGCCAACTTTCTGAAATGGTATCACACAGCCTCCTACAAACAGAAAATATATGAAATACATAAAGATACAAAAACGTTCTCCTTCAATTACCAAAAATGAAAATGAGCTGGGGAGACGATCAGGGATGGGTGTCGTCAGAAATCTTCCGACAGAGGGGCAGACAATTGACTCATTCCAAAAGTCCCTTGCTCGCTCCCCAAACTCACTTGTAGCTACAACTGAAGCGATAACAACAACAGCGACAACAACAACAGCAACAACCGAAAGTTAGAGGGACTTATGCTATGAGTCTAGGGAGACATGACCATTCAAATAAAAGTAGCAATACTTTGAATTCTCTAGCAAACGATATTCGAGCAATTGAGTTTTTGCAAGAAGTTGATCAGTTTGAATCAGGGATTCCAAACTGGTGAGGTATTAAATAAAAATCAAATCAATTTCTTTTAGATCTTCAGATATCAATTTCTGTTCTTATTGTAAGCACGCTAAATTAGATAAGCTTTGCTTTTTCTGGGGCATATATGACCAAAGGCGCCTACCTTGTAGGAAGTGTGCTTTTTTCCAGTACTGTACCCGGTACACAGAGTGACCCAGTACACAGACTGACCCAGTACACAGAGTAATTGGTGTCCAGTCACCCAGTCCTGTTAATCTGTGTATATTTTTTTAGTTACAAGGATTTTCCAATTCTAACGTCTGTTAGTGTTGACCAACCAAAAACCACGCTGTCTGGTTCCCTGTGGCCAACTCGTATAACAGTTGATCTTGTATTACATCAACACCGGAATTTGAAACCACAAAATTATCCATACGTCCTCTTGACCTTGACAGTACTGACTGTGTACTGGGTCGCGGACAGTATTGGGAAACTCTGTGTGCTGGGTCACAGGACACCAATTACTCTACAGTACTGGGAATCAATACAGTTCCTACAAGGTAGTCGCCCTTGGTATGACAGTATTATTTTATTTAACGAATAAAAAAATGACTGATGTTTCCAGCAAAAATGACTGGAAAAATTGAATTTAGAAAAATTTCTCCTTCTTTGGAAATTCTTCTCATTACCGAAAACAAATATACCTGGATTCTCTTCATCCTCTCCTGGGGGATTAATTGCTTTCTTCCAAACAACAACGGTCTCACCAACGAGCTGTACTGAATCGATATCTGATACTGACTTGCTTTCTTGGTTGCGCTCGTACCAAATCACATGTGTGCACGTTTCTTGGCGACCACACTTGAAGAACTGGGGCTTTGGAATGATTACTGGCATCTTAGGGCGATAGGAGACAGTTTCAGGATAGGTGTTAAGCTGGTCAACATCTTCGACATAAAAATGGCTGATGATTGACTCACTGACTGCATTGGAGAAGAGGGCCACGATATAAAAAATCCAACAAATTCTCCGCACCATGTCTCCTTAGGATCTGACTAGTGACTGATGCAAGCTGTCTGCAGTAAACTCTAATTTGTTTCAGGATACATGACCTCCAAATTCCAATCAAAACAGAAAACTGTCTACGTTAATGATAACAGGAAATTTACGATGTTGTCATGTAATTACGAATAAAAATGACAATTTCCCAGTGAATGACTTTCCCAAGGATTCTGTTTGTGCATGAAGCAGTCAAAACATACTTCATTAATCGATCATCAGGTCACTTGCCCTTATAAAAAATCAAACTTATATTGACCATGTATTCAGTTCAGACTTACTACCAAGGCAACTTGTTTCCTGCAGTAAACCTTGCTCTGCTGAGACTCAAAATGGAACAGTAAAGAGTTCAACCCTATACTCATTGTAGAGCAGGAGTGATTTGCCACTACGAGAGAGGCTCGTGGTTTCATGATTCTGAATATGGCCATGTCACACCAAGGGCGCCTACCTTGTAGGAAGTGTGTTTATTCCCAGTACTGTAGAGTAATTGGTGTCCTGTGACCCAGTACAGAGAGTGTCCTAGAACCGTACTGTGACCCAGAAGTACACAGAGTCAGTCCTCTCAAGGTCAAGATGACGTATGAATAACTTTGTGGTTTCAAATTCCGGTGTTTATGAAACACGAGATCAACTGTTATACGATCTGGCCACAGGGAATCAGACAGCGTGATTTTTGATTGGTCAACACTAACAGACGTTAAAATTTGAAAATCCCTATGATTAACAGGACTGGGTCATAGGACACCAATTACTACGCGTAAAGTACCGTGAATAAACACACTTCCTACAAGGTAGGCGCCCTTGGTCACACATCTCTTTTTCAAGAGAATGGTACAAATAGAGCCTGACCAGATAAATGACAGATGACAAAAATCTACTCGTCAAGATCTTTCCTGTCATTTGTATAAGATTTTTGTAATAATCCTTTCAAATCTTAATAATTTCTAGGGCTTCAAGTGAATTTGGAGCAAAGACAGTGAAACTTTCCCTGAAACCTCCCCAAAGCAGTTTTTAGCGTATTGGATATGCCATCGAGAAACGCGTTCTGTACCGAAATGAACCTGGGTCGATCCGTTGAACAAGGACAGATTTGTAAGACAATAGCATGAATTGCTTTCATTGGCACCGCAATTCAAAGCGATTAGCGATCAAAGACAAAGCAAATTCTAGTAATTCGAAACAAGCAAAGCAGCAGAAGTTTCTTTGAAACCCAGGTAGCTAGCTCGCTCATTGTGCATTCCAAAAACTGTTTTAAAGAGCAAGCATGAGCATAGACCGAAAGAAGAAGGATATATCCACACATCTGCCTCAGGAATTTAAATTGTTCGGTCCAAAAGCTGATTCGGAGGCGATTCAATTCTCTCCTTATTTTCTTGAGTGTAATTAAAACACTTACTGCTCAGCTTCTGAACCAAAGAAATAAAATGCCCGGGGCAGATGTGTGGATACACCCTTCTTCTTTAGCCTGTGAACTGCTTTGAACGGCTTGGAGGGGAAGAAAAAATGAAAGGAGGGCATGTTTGCTCCCAAAAGCAATCTCTGGAATGCATAACGAGCGAGATAGCTACCTGGGTTTCAGAGAAACTTTTGCGGCTTTGTTTGTTTTGAATTTATGGTTGAGAGAAAGAGAATTTCCTTTGTCTGCAGTCGCTTATCACTTTGAATTCACGTGTCGACAATAGCATCTCATATCTCATGCTATTGTGTTACAAAATCTGTCCTTGTTTCCGTCTTGTATAATTGTAATGTTTTCCATAACTTTATCTTATAACCTTCTTATAACAACAAGGGCAGATTTTGTAATACAATAGCATGAGTTGCTTTAGTTGACACCTCGATTCAAAGCGATTAGCGATTGCAGACAAAGGAAATTCTCTCAACCAGCAATTCAAAACAAACAAAGCCGCAAAAGTTTCTCTGAAACCCAGGTTGATAGCACGCTCGTTGTGCATTCCAGAAATTGTTTTTAAGAGCAAACATAATCATATCTCGAAAGGAGAAGGATATATCTACACATCTACCACGGGCAATATATTTCTTTCGTTCAGAAGCTGAGCAGTAAATGCTTCAATTACACCCAAAAGTATAAGAGAATTGAATCGCCTCCCAATCGGCTTTTGAACCAAATTGATTAAATGCCCATGGCAGATGTGTAGATATATTCTTCTTCTTTCGATCTATGCTCATGTTTGCTCTTAAAAACTTTTCTGGAACGCATAACGAGCGAGAAAGCTGCCTGGGTTTCAGGGCAACTTTTGCGGCTTTGTATGTTTTGAATTATTGGTTGAGAGAATTTCCTTTGTCTGTGATCACTAATCGCTTTGAATTGCAGTGTCAATCAAAAGAGCAACTCATGCTATTGTCTTACAAAATCTGTCCTTGTTTTTTATCAACATGTAACAGTTACATGTTCTTGTTAAGTTCTTGTTCTTATGTAAGCGCCCTATTATACTAGATAAGCATTGCTTTCTCTAGGGCATACAAATCAATGAGTATTTAGCTTTAGTTGATTTGTGAATAAATGTTATCATCATCAATTTGATCCAAATTTCAACGATTAAAATGGCAAAAATAAAAAATGTTTTTTAGGGTCAGGCATTGCTTTCTAATGATACGGAACTGTTGAAATGTAATAGACGATTACGCTAAAGATGGCGGCGAGGAACTTTTACCAAGATGCACTGCGTTCTTTAATCGAATTCATATAGGATCGTTAAAGATTCGTTAGTCAAACGCAATGCATCTTGGTAAAAAGTTCCTCGCCGCCATCTTTAGCGTAATCGTCTATTGTGCTTCCCTACAAATGGCGGGCACCAAACAGTCAAAATCTACAAGATGGTGAACAAACTATTTTTAGCTGTTTTTGGGCATTCAAGGAATGGTAACTTTGTTTATCCCTGATTTTAGATCCCTTTTACACTATGCCGGGATAGTTTTTACTTGAATACGGCACGAAATGAATACGGCACGCTAACTGGCTTCGTCACTCAACCGGCATAGTGTAAACGGCGAATATGGCATCATTTCATGTCGGATTCACATCGAGGCGATAACTTGGCAAATGAGAGCATGCGCCTTGATAAATGCTCACTCTGCGCATGGTCAAAACTATCGTATTCATTTTGTGCCGGTATAATGTAAACGGCAATTCCGTTTGAATAGAGAAACCACTTCAGCACAGTTATATGCCGTATTTGCTTCGTACCGGCATAGATGCGCCAAAAATCATGAAAAAGATCTTGAAAAGTAAGTTGAAGCCTCGGTAAGATGATAAATCATAAAATGTACACATTTGTTAAACATTTTTTCCAATATGATTCTTCAAACAGTGGATATGTTTTTCAACTAACACCCGGTAACACTTTGACACCAGTGAACCAGCTATATCTACCGGGTGAACCAGAAAAAGTTCCCACTTTTGAAAATTCATAGCATCAAGAGTACTGGATGGATTGGAATGAATCAATATTTGCTTGACAGCGAAAAGATCGAAGTATTTCTGTGATTTTTCTCACCTTCTTATGAGTACTGGAAAATTGATAAATTAAAGTTTACAAAAACCTAGTGGTTGCAAAATGACTGAAAAAGGCCTAAAATATTTGATCAAATCATAAAGGACTCCTTGCTCAGAACAACAGAGAAAATGCAATTTCTCATGGGTGAGTGACACCGTCTGCACATCTATTGCCATGGGATTGAAAATCTTTAGTATCTGTTTGCAAATCTATGTCTTATAACTCTTGAGAGATTTGAAACGCCTGTGCATACTGTTCTGTGTAAGGAGAATCCTAACGATTTGATCAAGTGTTTTAGGCCCTTTTTCATTCATTTCGCAACAATGAAATTTTTGTAAAGTTGAATTTACCTATACTTGCAGTGCTCCTAAGAAGACGAAGACAATCACAAAAATGCTTTGATCTTTTGGCTTTTAACTAGAGTTTGAATCATTCAAATCCATGAAGTATTCGTGGTGTGACGAATTTTCGAAAGTGGGAACTTTTTTCCGGCTCACCCGGTACACCATGTTAAATTTCAGCCAATCAAAGGAATTCGATTTTTTGGATTGACCGGCAGAGTGCCAGTGAGAATTGGATAATTCATATAGACGGCATGACGTCATAACAGCAATGAAAGCACGAAGCCAGCTTGGTTTGGGGGTAAATTTGCAGACAATTTCTTTCTATTGGTTTCTGTAAGAAATTTGCAAAAAGTTGCGAAATATCACTCTTATACTCTACGTCGTGACACTGAGTAGGGAAAAGATTGGTGGGAAAAGATTGGTAGCAATTGTCAATAAGATCTGAAACAACAATGAAATAATTGCAAGCTGTTATTGACGGCAAGACGATCAATTTAGTCCCAGAAAGCTGTGAGAAATGTGCAAGTTGTTAATTGCTAGTCTCATCTGTGAATTCAACGTTTCTGCTCGACGTTTGCCTATCTTCTGCAGTATTCGCTAACGTTTTTGAACGATTTGAACAGTTTCCAAGGTTTTAAAATTGATTTATTCCGAACAAAATCATATGGTATGCCGTCGGTATGAATAGATTATACAGAAGATAGATAGAGATTACATAGATCAACATTCTAGCCTTTGAACAGGCCATAAACATATGGGATGCAGAGCAGGTAAACAAAAACGTTGCTATATGCATGGACGGAGCGCAAGAGTTAACATTTGAACTGAGAGTGATATCATATTGACTTGCAATGGATGTTGAGTCATGCTAAGCTGTCTTGAGATATGCAAACAGTTGTCGATTTTTGGAATTGTTCTCAAACTTGAAACCCCCTTGCAAAATCCGCTCCTGTGGGGGCATATAACTGCTGGTGAATTGTAATGAGTACCCCCCCCCCCCAACAGATTGGCAGACGATTGTCTTATACTACACTTCTGAGCTGCACTCATTTAACTTTGTTAACAGCTGGTATAGATCATTGTGAAGCTACGTTGACCGAAATGACTCACATGATGACTAGACAAGTCTATATATAAAATTGGCCAGCTCTTTTCCAGCGCAAATGTGGTCATCCTTTAAGCATGAATCGTAGTTAACGTTCTTGCAGTCATCCAAATCACCAGGGCCATGCTGATCATATTCAACTGCGCTATTCACACCACTCCAACATTCCGCTAGTGTAAAGAAGACAATATGCTTAAATGATGGTTGAAGAGCAAAAGCAGTGTCCTGGACTCAAGGCTAGATGGACCATAGATAATGGCTGGACTCAGCATCAAATTTTATTGCGGTTATCATTGTTCCCAGTGGCGACGCCAGCCTAAAAAAGTGGAGGGGCCAAAGGAAGATGGGGCTCTGGGGGCATAGCCCCAAGGGGAAATATTCCGATTCAAGACATTGCCCTTATCATAATTAGGAAACGCCCNACTGCTGGTGAATTGTAATGAGTACCCCCCCCCCCCAACAGATTGGCAGACGATTGTCTTATACTACACTTCTGAGCTGCACTCATTTAATTTAGTTAACAGCTGGTATAGATCATTGTGAAGCTACGTTGACCGGAATGACTCACATGATGACTAGACAAGTTTATATATAAAATTGGCCAGCTCTTTTCCAGCGCAAATGTGGTCATCCTTTAAGCATGAATCGTAGTTAACGTTCTTGCAGTCATCCAAATCACCAGGGCCATGCTGATCATATTCAACTGCGCTGTTCACACCACTCCAACATTCCGCTAGTGTAAAAAGATAGAATATGCTTAAACGATGGTTGAAGAGCAAGAGTAGCTCACTACACAAGGACCCTCAACTTACGCTCATCTAATTGAAGTGAATTGATGTTGTTGTTGTCGCTCCAGTTGTAGTTATAGCGTCCATCAGTCTATCAATAGCTGTAACCTACGAACATATAATCAGTCTAGAGCAAGAGCAGTGTCCTGGACCTACTACCTGGAGTCCCTTGTTTCCTTGTGCTCTTTGACTTGATGATATGGTGTCGGTCACAGCAAGAAATACCAGAATTTTTCCAAATTTTTCTGGTTTGAAATTTAAGAGGAAAGAACACTTTCTCCATAGTTTCCAGGACAGACGCAAAAATGTGCTTTTTTACCCTTGGTTTCCCTTTGTTTTTCAAAATGAATTTCAAATTTCCAAATAATGTTCCATTCCAACACCACAAGGAAATTTTGCAACTTTTTGCGGTCGCTAAAGTTGGCGGCAGGGAGCCTTTTACCAAGATGCACTACGTTCTAATTCCTTTGCCAAATGAGGTTTTTATCCGTTTTTGCAGCTCTTAGAAACAAGGCCCACACTGAAGCGACACTATTGACACCGAAAACAGCAATTCAATTCAATTCAAGGCTAGATGGACCATAGATAATGGCTGGACCCAGCATCAAATTTTATTGCGGTTATCATTGTTCCGAGTGGCGGCGCCAGCCTAAAAAAGTGGAGGGGCCAAAGGAAGATGGGGCTCTGGGGGCATAGCCCCAAGGAAAAATATTCCGATTCAGGACATTGCCCTTACCATAATTAGGAAACGCCCTTTTTACCCTAAGGAAACACCCTTATTTCTCTATCAAACTCTTAAGATACCTATCTCCTTAGACATTTTCTCAACGGAATCAAACGAACTGGAAGATTGACCACAGAGCAAAGTGGGGGACTTGTCCCCGCATTCCCCCCACCCCGTGGCTCCGCCAATGATCGTTCCCCGTAATTTTGCCGTTGCATATTCCAAACAGTTAATGCTTTCGTTTCCTGTGCTTATCTGGAGGTAAAACCAGGAAGCTCTGTTACACTTACTTGTTTAACAAGAAACTGGTTATAAGGAACTCAACTCTCAGGTCGCCAAAAAACTAAGAAACTCCAGTACAGCGGAAATTATCAAAAAATAATATAATACCGGATGAACCAGAGAAAAGTTTCCACTTTTGAAAATTCATAGCATCAAGAGTACTGGATGAATTGGAATGAATAAATGTTTGCTTGACAGCCAAAAGATCGAAGTATTTTTATGATTTTTCTCGCCTTCTTACGAGCACTACTGGAAAAATTGCTAATTCAAGTTTACAAAAACTTGGTGGTTGCAAAATGACTGAAAAAGGCATAAAATACTTGATCAAATCATAAAGGACTCCTCGCTCAAAACAACAGAGCAAATGCAATTTTGCATGGGTGAGAGCTATCGTATGCACATTTATTGCCATACATGTCTTACAACTCTTGAGAGCAGCGAAACGCGCGTGAGTATTGTTCTGTGCGAGGAGAGTCCTAACGATTT
>REGL01000089.1:101468-137136 GCA_004194395.1 Aurelia aurita complex sp. Pacific | reverse complement strand
CCGCGTGAAAACGGCAGGGTCTACCTTTCAAAAATCAATTCCTTACAAAGTCAATCCCACTATTTTAGGACTGGTGTCAAATAAAGCTTTCGAAAACAACGTCTACAAACGATTAGAACTTAACAGTGTTGTTTTCCAAGTTTAGATAGAAAACGAGTTCTTATCAGTGCATAACTCTTGCAAGGATTCCTGCTAACTACACAGTCAAACATTTGAAACGGCAAAATTGCCTCGACACGCTCGTCATTTGGTCACAACTTTGAATTGACCTTGAACAAACTTGGAAAAGAAAAACGTCATTGCTCTCATTCAAAATATGAAAAAACATAAGCAGTTGGTTGGAAATCAGCTGAAAAATTCATACTTTCCTTAGAGTATATGAATTGCTTACAATGAAACGAAGCATGCTATCTCTCGACTGTTCAACAAACTTCTTTAAAGTAAGGTCACCTGACATGAAAATAAACTCACCTGACTCGCTGCAACAAAGAATGTCTTGCATGGTGCCGATGTTCTTTTAACATAGACCACGGGTTGTGGGAGAAACTTAGGAACTAAATTGGTATGACATAAAGAATATAAATCACCTTGTCTCCTTCTTGTGTTTGTCTTTATCTTTACCTTCTGGGGGTACGCCAAAGTCTCAAATTACAAAATCTCGCTCTGGTTGGCTCCTTCCTAGCTACAAGCTACAATGCCCCGCATACGAACCAGAACGAGATTTTGCGATTTAAGACTTTGACTTAGTCACCTTGTCTCCTTCTTGTGTTTGTCTTTATCTTTACCTTCTGGAGGCACGCCAAAGTCTCAAATTACAAAATCTCGTCCTGGTTTGCTCCTTCCTAGCTACAGGCTACAATGCCCCGCATACGAACCAGAACGAGATTTTGCAATTTGAGACTTTGACTTTGGCGGTCAATTCGCTCATTTCGCCTTCAACCTGAATGAGGCTGCCAAATATGTTGATGCTCACAACTTTGAAATGGATAGATAACACGGACATGGCGGGCATATTGGCTACAACATTAATAAATAATTGCGTAAGCATTAAAAAGTACAATTAAAGATTACTGCTCTCAGTTAAAGCTGCAATGAAGCGACAAACATAGAAAAAGAGAATGATAAAAATGGACACATAGAAAGCTCGAAGAAAATAAAATGAATTGAGGAATAAAGGGTGCCCCGAATGTATGAGGATCGTACACACGACCTTCAGATCAGAAGACTGACGCGCTACCTGCTGCACCAAATAGTATATGCAATGTCTTTCGCAAAACTCTCTTGTAGTTTCCGACGCCACAATCGAACCTCTAAACCGAGGCAAGCCTTCTTATCGCATACTCTTACAAGATGGCGACGACATTGGGCCTAACTTACGAAAACTATTGTTCGAATTTACAACAGAAAGAGACCTCAAAACTTGGAAAGAACTCATAATCAGTGTTCAGCAGTTGGTAAGGTTGCTTTTTGACATTAATTGTAGAAACCCCGGACTTGTCCTTTAACCAAAAATTGATTCCCTTGGAAGCTTTTAGACATTGATAGAAAATAGACTTAAACTACGATAACGTTTTCAATTATGATACGATCACACAACGAAATTTGCGTTGAACACTCCGAATGTCTGTACTAAATTTAGTAATTCTCTGCTAAAATCATACAAGACATACATCTAATATTATAACTAAAATTATTAGAGTAGCGTGCCGCACCTAGTCCAAGGGGGCTGCTATTCCGTCTGGACACATAGCACCATGCCTGCACTTAAACGTTATACAGGGTGTCCCAAAAATGTTTGCCCTGTTTGCCTGAAGATTGCGACAAAACAGCAAAAAATTCTCGCCAAATTTTTATATGATGTTGCTCTTCAGATGTGCAAATAAAGTTTGGTGCCATCCCCGCAAAAATCCGTTGAAAAATGATGGAACTATGACCTTGAGAAGGCCAAATTTGCCTGATGACTGAAACCAGCGGTCGGCCATTTTGTCTAACTATTTTGCAATGATAAGTAGCTTCACATTAGGTAGGAAATAATTTCTGTGAGGTCAGAAATGGTGGAACTCTCTGAGGATTATCGGAATTTTCACGAGAGCTATGACATTGGAGGCTGATGTTTCATTTTTTTTCATATATTTATTTAAAGATTACAATATAAAGTTACA
Source organism: Aurelia aurita complex sp. Pacific (assembly GCA_004194395.1). Taxonomy (NCBI): domain Eukaryota; kingdom Metazoa; phylum Cnidaria; class Scyphozoa; order Semaeostomeae; family Ulmaridae; genus Aurelia; species Aurelia aurita complex sp. Pacific. The sequence continues at coordinate 134,974 of REGL01000089.1, read as the reverse complement.
AGTTACACTACTTTACAAAATCACTATACAACTATAAAATACTACTGGAACGATACTCCGAGGAGCAAAGGGCTATGACTACCCGAAGCCATTTTGACATAAAGATTAAAACTAAAGATTAAAACTATAGTCTGTCTCAAATTACAAGCCACGGGAAATGTCTGCGATCGAAACAATTTAAGTGTTTGGANGAGGATTATCGGAATTTTCACGAGAGCTATGACATTGGAGGCTGATGTTTCATTTTTTTTCATATATTTATTTAAAGATTACAATATAAAGTTACAAGTTACACTACTTTACAAAATCACTATACAACTATAAAATACTACTGGAACGATACTCCGAGGAGCAAAGGGCTATGACTACCCGAAGCCATTTTGACATAAAGATTAAAACTAAAGATTAAAACTATAGTCTGTCTCAAATTACAAGCCACGGGAAATGTCTGCGATCGAAACAATTTAAGTGTTTGGAAGGGCAATTTCAATTCATCCATGAAGCTATTCATCGCTGCAAAATAGTAAGACAAAATGGGTTTACGCTGTCATTTTGAAAAATATTCAAGATTTCTGAAAGTCCAACCGTAGAATTATAGCAAAGTAACTAAAGTTTCTTTCAAACAGAAATAGGTCATAGAATTTGACACCCACGATTTTACACCTATTTAAAGATTTGGAACCTATGCTGTTTTACACACAACTAAGTTGCTACCTCTCTTTTTGTTATTTCATGGTAATGATTCATAAATACCTCAACTACCCATTGCCTCTGGTACTGGAAAATCATACTTCGTTTTAGATTCATTCACACTGATATCGTTATCTGCAGTCTCGCTCGGAGCTTGAGCCTCGTTTTGCTTGCTCCATAAATATGAATAAAATGTGTTTGAATCAGCAAGTAGATTTTGATGTGTTCCTCTTTCACGTACTTTGCCATCCTCCAGAACAATAATTTCTTGCGCGTCGACGACGGTTGATAGACGATGTGCGATGAAAAGTGAAGTTTTGTTCTTGGTGACGGCGCCGAGAGATGCTAGAATGTTCTGAAATGAAAGAGTATCGAAGTGAAAGAAAATTTAATCATAAAGTGAACGTTTAAGTCAACCAGTTCCAGGGTGTAAATATTGTTATCGTTATATTTTGCTTTGCCAACAAATTTCTACAAATGATGCCTTACAGGGGCTTCGACGCCAAACTGTAAACAAATCCTGTAAACACCGCACGTACGTGTTCATTGTTCTCCATTGTTTTCTGCAGTTTGTTTGGTGGCTTCACCCAAGCCACCAAAAATTGCTCGTTAAAAATCCACTAATATCCAAGCAGTCGTAAAAGATATGGATGTTTGGTCTTTTCCTCTGTAAAGTACAAAGGTTTATCTTCAAAATGATGCTTTCATTTTCAAAAAGAAAGGTAAACGTCTGTGTAATATTGCCCATCAAAAAAGTTCAAAATCCCATTTCGACAGAAATTTGGAGACGGAGCCCCTTTCTAAAACTGAAAAAAGGTTCTTCTTCTCATGGGGGGTCAAAATATTCACCAGGATGTGACAATGAATTGGACAATGGCACTAAATTGATATTTTTTGGTCGTTTTTTAGAGTTTAAAAGAATAATAGGTAAACGTCAAAGTCAAAGTCTTTGCAGTCACCCTTGAACATTAGTATCGATGTTTCAGTGTTTACTTTGTTGGGAACTTCATTGAATATTTTTGCACTCTGGAGTGCAAACGTTTTTCGTCCTGCTTCAGATTTTACCCTTGGAAGCAATAAACTAGGTTCGTTTCCACGAGTTGGCTAGGGGATTTTACACGCTGAAAGTTTTTGTTCTATAACAACAAAACCTAATTCTAAATAAAATGAAATACATGTGGCATTCATGGCGGGGAAAGACACAAGGCCATCTGGTCCCCACTTAGACTGTTTCTTCTGCCATAAATAATCTTAAAGATTGCATTGGAATGTTTTCAAATTGTTGTTTCTTAGGCCCTGTTTGCACTATACTGGATAGCTATCGTCGTGCCAAGATGTTCGTATAGGATAGGGGTGCTGTTTACATCATGCCAGAGCTATGCGATACAAGACGCACCACAAATCGGAGCGAGAATCACTTCGCTTTGTAGGTAGTATGAAAATCATTCCGGCATGGTTATGGCAAGGAGTAAATAGTGCTATCTGATACGTTTTGCTCCATTCCATAATCACATTTCTTTTACTTGGAGGGCAACAAGGCAACACTGGATTGCTTCTTCGGGATATGAACGCAACAATAGCTATCCAGAGCAATGTAAACCAGGTCTTAGATGGTGACATGTCCAGGGGTGGAAAAAATATTTTAATTTCTGGGACCGAAAATTCGTTGAAAAAATTTTTCTGTGACAGCAGGATGCTTCAGACAAGAATCCACTTTTTGGCAGGTCATGATAGAAATACGTGGGACAGATTTTGAAAATTGGTCAGTAATCCTCAATCTCAGTTGTAAATTATGTTTAGCGAATTTTGTTGACTTTGCGACTTTCTAAAGAATTAGTTTGAAATGCTTGGAGAAAATTTTGGATATTCACCCACAATCTAATCATTAATTTCCCCTTCTTCTCGCATTTCTTTCTTTCTGGAGACTTGAAGAAATTTCTTTGACAATTGGTGCTGTGGTCCGCAATTTTTTCCATCCATGGGCATGTCTAAAGAAAACGTTGTTGCAGTAAACCATGAGTAAACTAAAAGTGGCAGTATCATGACTCCTGATTAGAGGATAAACTAGTGCAACTTACTTTCTCAGTAATCGAGTCCAGTGATGACGTAGCTTCATCGTACACAAGAATTGGCGAATCTTTTAAAATAGCACGTGCTATGGCCACTCTTTGCTTTTCTCCACCAGATAACTTCAATCCTCTCTCTCCTACTTGAGTTTGGTATCCCTGTGGCATTCCTAGAATAGCTGTATGCATGTCAGCCATTCTCGCAGCTTGAAATACTTCCTCTGTTGATGCAGATATTCGTCCATAGTTGATGTTGTAGAATATTGTGTCGTGGAAGAGAACTTGATCCTATCAAAATAATACGTGGAATATAAATATAAATAAGTAAATTCATCTCTTTATTCAAAATTAAAATAAGATAAAGTTCAGTTTATTCGTAACTTAACATCCCCAAAGTCGGAAGAATTCGTTTCTCAATTCATACGATTCAATTTCTTCAAATTGAGAAAAGGAACGGACAAAACTTTGACCTCCTTCCCAGTTATCTTGTATGTATGTATGTGTATGTATAAAATTCTTTAACGTGAATGACAGAGCTAAGTTAACAACTTGTTTACAGCCTGGTTCACAAAGTAAAATACAGTAAACTAAAGTTAACACTAGAATCCTAATAACAATATGTAGAGCAAAAAAAGCTTTTAGGGCATAAAAGTTCAATAAAAGGACCAGTCATATTTTACATAAGAGTAAGATTTAATTTTGTCCATAAAGTAGGCTTTACATTTTGTTTTAAAATTCTCAATAGATTCAATGTGACGTATTTCAGTTGGTAACAAATTCCAAACCTTCGCTCCATAATATCTAAATGATTTTATGTAAGTATGTCCAGTTCCTCTAATATTGAAAAAGTGATTATTTACGGCAGCTCTTGTTCGGTGTTGGTGAACTTCAGCTGTTCTCACGAACATTTCAGACAAGTAAGGTGGTGCAATGTTATTGTTGACTTTGTAGAGAAGGAGGCATATGTTGTATTCAATTCGTTGGTGCAATGGTAGCCAGTTAAGTTGAATGAATAATGGCTTACTGTGAGTTCTTCTATCACAGCCGAAAATTATGCGAGCACATTATCTTTGATTTCAAACACGCATGCAGTCTTGAATTGCATGCTTTACTTTTGATTACTATAACAATGAAATCGACATTCTCAGAACAGAGGAAAAACCGTATGAATCCTTACGATTTTGAGGGATTCTTGCGAACGAAAATGTTGTATGAAATTAATGAACTGTACTGTAAAGGGTGTATAAGTTTTCGTCGGCGTTCAGATATGCATTCAAATTAGCATGCACCCAAACAGTCCCAAAGAACGAATTACCAAATAGTGTGCCCGATCACCGCCTGCACCGTTCACAAAAACCTTCATACCTGTGTGTACCACAAAGGTCATGTCTGGGACCACTTCTCTTTCTTGTCTATATTAATGATCTTCCTAGTAGTTTAAAAATTCCCTTGTATCCATGTATGAAGATGACGCAAGCATTTCTGATTCAGAAATTAATCAGGCAGTTAATGCTGACTTAGAAGCTTTGAAAGGATGACTTGAAGAAAACAAGCTAAGATTGAAGCAATGATCATAGGGAATAATGGAAGGATGCGAAAAATCGAAATGCTTCTCGAACCGAGGGGCGCCAAACTTTGGCACAGTCGTACACTGAAATTAGAACTTCTTCAACCCTGACAGCATGTAAAAAGAAGGTGCAAAAATGAATACAAAATTTTTTGTATCTATTGTAAATTATCAATTATTGTAAGTTTTTAGTATGGCCCTTGTAAATCAGTTATTCTAACGAGGGGCTACCATGGGCAAAAAAGATACAATCAAAATCAAATCAATCAAATCAATCAAATCAATGTATCCACGCGTTTCCACTGAAATGACGGCTTCAGTATTTTACCGGATCAAAATGGTGGTGACCAAGCCTGGTCACCCACAACGGAGGCTGGAGTCGCTGATACTATTAATCTGATTTATATGGCAAAATAAAACTGTAGGATTTCTAGCAAATAAAGCTTCTTCACGATCAGTATGCAGATTCTACATAGATTACCTGCGGTACAATGCCTATGCTTTGTCTCAAACTTTCAAGTGTCATATCTTTGATATCCTTGCCAGCTATCAATATTCTACCATCGTCAGGGTCATAGAAACGATACATAAGACGCACCATTGTTGATTTCCTAGAAGAAGAACAGGAATTTGAACACGGGTCTTTCCTGTTTTGCTCTTTCTGCAAGATGCAAGCGATTGTATCAATAGAGTGGCTGACAATTAATGTTTTGCGTGCCACTGTCGATTGAAAAAGAGCCAAGCAAGATCTGAAGAAATCCATTTCATATTTATCAGAAATCATCACATTATTTCAGCCCCATCATATTAACGAAATTCCGCATACCGATCTCTCTTTTACACTCGTGGCCAAAAATTTAAGACCACATTTTTGTCAATAGCGGTTCTTGTCGTAACGATATGGAACCCTTCCACTCTGCCTATTTTACTCTCTTAGAGTTGATTTAGGTCAACTTTCCATGTAAATTCCAAATTTAGATGTCGCCTTTTGTTTGAATTTCGGCGCCATTTCGCTGTGACGTCACAATGAAATCTACAGAAATTCTCGGAAATTACAGTGGTTCTGCTGACAAGGGGTGTGACCCAAAATTGTGTCACTCAGCTGGATTTTACATCAATCTGTGCACAATTCATTTCTATGATTTGTTTGCAAAATATCGAAACTCCACGGAGAATATTGCTTCAGGGAAAAGGGTAGTGGAGGGCGTTCAGTCCTCCAAGAGAGCTCCAAGAGAGAAAGATAGGCAGAGTGGCAGGGTTCCACATTGTTACACCAAGAAACGTTGTTGACTAAAAAGGGGTCTTAAATTTTTGGCCATGACTGTAGTACTTGAACTTACCAGATTTTCCAGAATATTGATATCAGATTATGTCACTCTCGATAAACGAAACAAATCCTAATATCATGGTGAATCGTTTTGTGTTTAGTTCCAGTTGTTAAGCGTCTTTTTCAAATCCCATATTTTCAGCTTGCACAATGGCCTGGCTTTGGCCATGACACATACTTGCCGTCTCTTGCGTACGGTGGAACTGTCCTCATCAGTGCGATGCCCGTTTGATTACCTCAACAGATGTAGATGCAGATGTTAACTTTTTGTAAGACTGTATTGCAATATCATTATGCAGCAAAAACCGTGCAAAAAGTGTAACGGTAGAATTATCGCGAAATAGCTAAGGTTTCTTGACGCCACTCAGTTCAAAGAAATAGGTTATAGAATTCATACAATCTTAGGAACCATTTCTTACCCAGAACCACTTCCTCCAACGATTGCTGTCTTTGCACCAGCTTTTACGTCTAATGTCAATCCATTGAGGATCTTACGCTCAGGTAGATAACCAAATGTTACATTTTCAAACACAATATGAGAATCCATTGAATGTGATGGAAGGATTAAAGGGAAAGCATTTTCTTTTTCCTGAAAGAAGAAACTAGATTATCTTTTTCAATCAACTCTGTGAATATTTCTTCCTAGAAAGCGAATTTCACTAAAGAGCACCATTCACACTACAAAAGACACGCTGATGTAAATTCTCTGGAATATCTGAGATTTCAAATAATCAAACAGGTTCCTTAAAGCCTGTACCATTCACACCACAAAAGACTTGCTGATGTAACTTTCGTGGAATATCTGAGATTTCAAATAATCAAACAGTAAGAAAAATATAAAATTAAACGAACGTTTCTCAAAATCATGAAAGGGGGCACACTAAAGTCTGTCTCAAATTAGATGTCACATGCAGATGCCCGCGAATAACAACAATAGAAATGTTTTGCAAAGGAATTTGCGATATCGCAAATCTCAAGTGACATCTAATTTTAGACGGACTTTAGTTGAGTCTCCGTAGAACAAGGACAGATTTGTAAGACAATAGCATGAGTTGCTATTGTTGACACCTGAATTCAAAGCAATTACCGATTGCCGAAAAAAAAGGCAATTCCCTCAAAAAGTAATTCAAAACAAACTAAACTAAATAAATTCAATTCAATTATTTTTGGGTGTGATTAAAACATTTACTGCCCAGCTTCTGAACACTTCGTAACTTCGAAACTTTTAAAGAAAACGTGAAGCAGTTTTCAAGCATACCCTAGTTTGTGGATGTCTACAATATCGTTTCAGGCAAAAGTATTTTACTCTTCTGGTTTACGATTTAGAAATGTGATGACGTCACATCACATCCTCAAAAGCTGAAATATGAAATACGTTGTAATTTCGAGAAAAATATTCCTGACGAGTCTAACGGATGCACTTTACATAGAATTTTACACGAACCTTTCTTAAGATTGATATTTGTTAATCGGGAGACAGAGCAGAGACTGCGCGTGCATGCACGAAAATTCGTAACTTTGAGGCCCAATAGCTCACTTACACGGTAGACCCGTCAATCGAGAGGACTGCTTTACAGGGGGCCGTGCCAAACTTCAGAATATTACTAAAAATTACTAAAAAAATACCCATATTCGCAATCTCAAAAGATAAATGAAAAATAATAGAGTTAGCCTGAGAGAGGCAAATTACTCTTCAGCCTACTTTCAAAAATGCTAAGAAAGGGTGCTCGTTTGACATCCAAAGGCAATTCATTCCAAGTCTTTGCACCCCAGAAAGATATAGCATTCTGCCCATTGCAAGTTTTCCCAGCAACAGGTACCGAAATTAATCAACACTTGAAATTTTCTTCCTTGGGCCTTAAACTCTTGATTTATCATTTCAAAAAGCTTATGTATCCAAACATTTCCTTATATCAGATTGCACGATGACGTGATTTACGCAGTTTCTGCTCAGTCTAATCGAGACGAGAACATAGTATCTGCCTTAACAAAGGTCCGCTTTACAGAGCTGTTTCGCTAAGAAACGGTTGAATCCAGTTAATATCGTTACAACATACCTTGATAGCAGTTTTGACAGACAAAACATCGAACATATTCTGCATATCTACAAGAGCTTGTCTCAAGTCTCTGTAAACAGATCCTAAGAAATTCAGAGGCACAGACAGCTGGAACAACAAGCCATTTACCAGTACTAGATCACCAACAGTCATCGTACCTGAATAAGGAGACAAAATGTAAAAATAGGCCTGAATAATGTATGCGAGCAAGTGAGCACCACTTGCAGGCACACGATATCATTAAGACGGATTTCCATTAAGTGATTTTGTCGCGCGTGCGACAGTTTGCCATCAACAGTTAGCGATCGCACAACTTCTTTTTTCATTAAATCCATTTCATTAATTTCATTTTTTTCATTAAATCAATATCTAAAGTTGGTATTTACAATAGTAACTGAGAACATACTAATTCAAACCAACTATTTACAAAAATGTACTTTATACAAAAATTAGCGGCATATTTCGCAGGTGTATTTATCGCCAGCCCAGTCCTTGATCCTCTTTCTGAAAGCAGGGTTTTCCAGAGGAAACTCCCTCTAAAAGGACAATGATTCTTGCCCATAGCTCTGTGTCCTTATTTGCGGCAGTTTGTAAAGACTTTGTATCCTTAGATCATAAGTTACATGCTTCTTTTCATGAAATTCCCATACAAGCGATTGGCTATGTATTTGTGAGTCGTGTATCTTTAGTAGTCTTTATCTCTGTGAAATGGCCATGGGGTAGACACAGCCGTCTGCTCCCCGAGGCATCGTGCTAGTAGTATTGTCGAGTAGTTTTGTAAGCATAGGAATCAGATGTTGTCTTGGGCCGCATGCTCATGGCCCATGGCCGAAACCTCTAAAGCCTCATTTTCGCGGACCAATCAGACGGCGAATAAGCGAAGAAGACAAAAGATGCAATAACTCCACCAACCCTGGAGATATTTTTTAACCGGCATCCAAACTTGTATACCCATTCATCTGGAGAGTAGATTTCTTGAAAGAAATTCGAGAAATTTCAAGCAGTTTTGTCCTGGTTGCGTTTTATGAAGGAAGGTAAAATTTAGAAAAATGTTCACGTGTTTCTTTTGTCTTCTTCGCTTATTCGCCGTCTGATTGGTCCGTGAAAATGAGGCTTTGGGGGTTTCGGCCATGGGCAACGAGCATGCGGCCCAAGACGACGTCTGATTCCTATGGTAGTTTTGTAAGTAGTGTAGCTCATAATATATACTGTCATTTTTCATTGGAGTATAGGTATTGAAAACAAACTACATACCATTCATAATTCCTTGACTGGCAAGCAGCATAATAGCAGTTAACGCAGTTGAAAAAACAGCATTTTGTCCGAAGTTTAGGAATGCTAAACTTGTAGTTGTCTTCAACGAAGCATCATTATATTTTTTTAACAGCTTGTCATATTGTGCAGCTTCATACTGTTCATTGTTGAAATACTGTGTGGAAGAGAGACATGTCAACATACAATGTACAGTAGTAAACACACGAGCATAAGAACCAGAGGTGGAAAAAATATTTGTCTTCCAGCGAAGGAACGGCAAACCAGAATTCTCCCTTCCATTGTTTTATCAATTTTCTGTGGTCCCAGATTTCAGTACATTCGATAATCCATCAGGAACTGAAATTACTGTCAAAGTTTCCTTGGATCACAAAACTGTAAATGAAAGAGCATAATCCAAACATTGATTTTCTTCCATTCTTTCCTTCTTTTAGTCCTTCCTGTCTCTTTACGTTTTCAATTTTTGCTTTCTTTGTCATCCTATCTTCCTTCCATCCTTCTTCCTTCCATATCTCCCTTTTCTCTCAATCCTATCTCTTTCCATCCCCTTTTTCAACCTTTTCCCTTTATGTCTTCATTCCTCATTTCATCGTTTCCTTTATTTTCCTTCCTTTTGTTCTGCTTTTTCTCTTTCCTTCCCTTTTTTCCTTCCAGATAAACCAGCTTCCTGCGAAGCTGCTTCGCGGCTTCACACACCTTTTTCCACCTCTGACAAGAACCGTTACGATTACCGTTACCGTAACCGTTACCGGAAACCGTTATTTTACAAGTCAGCCTGGATCCTTATACTATGAATCGTAATGAGTTCTGAATGGGGGTCAAATTTGAATATTTCAGCCTACTGGTTCTTAATCCACAAGGTTTTTACACGCGGGTGTTTAGTGTATCACAAAAAAGGTTGCAAACTGGACACGAATTCCAATGAAGAGCTGCGCTCGTGACATTTTTAAATTTTATTACTAACCTGACCCGGTATCTGATGTTAGGCAGAATCTAATATAGTATTCATTAGGTTTTAATCGTTCGTAGTGTACCTAGTTGTATGTAGTTTAACATTGCGTGTCTTTTCTATTGGCCATGGGGTAGTCATTGTCCTTCGCTCCCCTTGGCATCGTCCCTGTAGTGTTGTACAGGATTAGGTAGGTATAGTAGAATGTAAGATTTATTGTAATATTTTATATGTATAAAAATAAGAAAAAATTCCAAAGTGGTAAATTCGACAGATTTATGGTCCACTGAAAGCCTTTTCTCAAAAAGCACAATATCTTCCGATGGTTACAGCATTGGGAAAATTTTTTGCATCATCATATGGATAATCTCGCAAAAGAGAAGACTTGTTTAACTTTTCTTCAAAGATGTAATGACGCTATGAAAAAGGATGATTTGACAAACAACTATCAACTCCTAATATTAGTAACCATGTCCATTTGGCACTACAGTTATAACTTAACAGGGAAATATTCATACTTCGTCCTCGCGAAGGTTTAACCCTATGAAACAGGTGGTCAGGTTAAAAGCAAAGTAGCCGAAAATTAAAACAATCATTGACCAGCATAGGGCTCAAATCTTTCAAATCTTTCAAATCTTTCAAATCTTTAAAGTGGAGGGTAAAACACTCTATGACATTTTTCTTTGAATTGAAAGGCTTGAAAGGAACTTATGGTACTTTGTTGTAAATCTGCCGTGGACATTTTTTGATATATTGATTTGTTTAAAAATGGCAGCAATCTGATTATTTTTGAAAAAAAAACATGGAAAATTGTGAAAAATCTAAATCATTGTAAATCAAAAACCAATAGAGGAAAAATGATATAACGTCTACATTATGGTGGCAAGCAGAAATCTGTATGTTTTTCTTGTTTAGAATTTAGAAATTTGATGACGTCATAGCCTCAAACTCAATAAATGCCGCCATTTTGAAATTAATTAAGATATCAATAAATTTCCACGGAAGATTTTCAGCAAAAAACACTAAAGTTCCTTCCAAGCCATTTAATTCAAAGAAAATTGTAATAGAGTTTCATACCGACCTTTTTAAGATTTGAGCCCTATGTATCATTGACCCTAAATGTGCCCTACAAGGTCGGTAGCTCTAAACTTCACGATACTACTGTACCCCATTTGCAATGAGAAAATTTTAAGCCTAAAGTTGGTCTGGCACCATATACCACATCATTTTCGCATTTCATATTTCAAGGAGCATGACTCAAATGATTGATTTACAAGGGATCATCGATGCAAAACTTACGACGCACACAGAATCTATTTCTACTGGAAATTACATTGTTGAAACTAAATTATCACAGAGATCAAAGGAATTTACAATGTAGAAAACTTAATTGATAAAATTGATAATTAAAAGAAAATAATTGCGTTAAAAGACCTTTACATTTTGCTTCAACAAATTTAGGGAGGGTACTTTCCACATCATAAGGTAAACAAAGATGGGCATGTAAATGATGAAATATTTTTGGAATAAATAGACCTTTTAGCTATTCTGAATAGAATCAGAATCGAGCGATATTTTGCTATAATTTGTAGAATTTTCGAATGTGCAATAGTGATCGAAGATCTAACACCACTCGATCGAACGTCGAAAATCACGTATAAGAATGTATAAATATAACGCTCGATCCAGGCTCTTTTGTGGAATAGCTAAAAGGTCTATCGTTATATTTCCTTACGAAAGAAGTAACTCTAAACTAAAGTTTTAATGAGATTTCCATACCTTGACAGTTTCATAGTTGATCAGTGAGTCGATCGCCTTCGTGCCAGACTCGTTATCTGCCTTGTTCATCTGAATTCTGAACTTGGTCCTGTGGGACAAATATTACAGCTTTCTCTGAATGTTTGTAATCAGACAATCAGAACGGAGCAGAAACTGCGCGCATGCGCGAAATTTCGTAACTTTGAGCCCCCTTAGCTCCCTGCAACACTAGAAATTTTCTTCCTTGGGCCTTAAACTCTTGATTAATCATTTCAAAACGCTCATATATCCAAACACTTCCTTGTATCAGATCAAGGGCCTAAGGACAAGATTCTAGTCTTCCCACTGCAGTTAATTTCTAACGTGTGTAAAACTTACCCTCTCCATGTCCTTCGTGAAGAATTTTCTTGGTTTTGCTTTTTAAACGACATATTATATCTCATCTTTTCTCAAGCTGAAATAAACCGCATGCTCCATCATCTTCCATTTTGAATTTGGAGAACTTTCGTTCGTGCTTTCGTTCAGTTCAGTTCTCCAAATTCAAAATGGAAGATGATGGAGCATGAGGTTTATTTCAGCTTGAGAAAAGATGAGATATAATGTGTCGTTTAAAAAGCAAAACGAAGAAAATTCTTCACGAAGGACATGGAGAGGGTAAGTTTTCCACACGTTAGAAATTAACTGCAGTGGGAACGACTAGAATCTCGTCCTTAGGCCCTTGATCAGATTGCTTGATGACGTCCTTTTACGCAGTTTCTGCACAGTCGACAATCAGACAAGTGTTGAAGTCTGCACAAAGGCTGTAGGATGATTTATTTGTGGCATGCCTAGGTCCATCGGTTTTCCTGCAAGTTACTTTTCACTGTGTGTTTTGTTCTTGTTACTGCAAGTCGAACCATCATAAATGTCTCCACAGCTAGCAGTTTGAAATGTGCTCCAGCTCTCTTGGCAACCGACTATCAAGGGACCAATCAGTCCAAAAATGACGTACGAGATTTTGGGATTTAAAAACTCAAGGATTTTTCAAATATTTTTGAGATTTATGAGATTTTCAGAGATCTTTGAGATTTTGCAAGATTTCTGAAGCTTTGGCAAGATTTTTGAAGATTTAAACAATTTTTGAGATTTTCAAAGAATTATCAAAGATTTTTTGAGCATCTGTATCATTTGTAGGAAGGTGTGAGGTATTTTTTGATTTTCTGATTTTTAAGGTTTTATTTAAGATTTCAAAGACTTTGTAAGGATTTTCAAATTTTTAAATATAAGTAGGATTTTCGTGAAAATTTCGCAATTATGGTCGCCATTCCAAATTGCAGGCTGCAGAGATTGAGCTTGAGCTACACGCTTTCCTATAGTAGCTTAGACTAACTGACTGAGATGGCTCAATTTGCTATCAACAGCGAAAGTGATACGAGGCACGAAGGAAACATATGAGTGGAAAGCAAATCTTAATCACTAAGCTACTTGCATACAAACAGATGATGGGCCTAGCTAGCTAGGCCAGACATAACACAAACGGACCTTCATACAGCCTTGACCAGCCTGACAAGTTGACTATGTAAAGAGAAAGCGGACAAACAGCTTGAAGATGTAATGACGTCGAAAGGGGGCATATCAACTGGGAGAACAACGATGAAACAATTCATACCTCCACTGTGTAACCAATAAAGTGAATGCAGCATACGTAGCGATACAGCCAAGACTAGTTACTGCAAATGGAAGCCCACATTTCCATGCCTAGAATAAAGAAGACAATGACCATTAAAGTGCATAGTTCAACGAAGTCAAGACGTGCAAATCAACTCACCGTACAGACGCTGATACGGGTGCTGGCAGAAAGGGCAGGATATTTTTGCGCAAAATCCAAAACATGTTGTTTTCTGTCGTTCTAAGTTCCCTCTCGCTTGAGAAAATTTTCATCCCTGTTTATTCGAGAAAATTCAGCGACAATGGATGATAATCAATGACTGCGGTCACACTACTGTATTTTCCTGTTGTAATGTGAATTGCTTCATTTTCTTGCAATTTTTTCTTGTCACCAAAAAGTACAGCAATATAACGGTACAATGACACTCGGTCACAAAGTGATATAATATGTTATGTTTCGTAGGTTTCGTATGCTTCGTATGTTTCGTGGTGTGACTGTATACGGTTTAACGTTTCGTGTTTTCAGATATTGGCCATGGGGTAGTCATTGTCTTTCGCTCCCAATGGTATCGTACCTGTATTGTCATATAGTAATTAGAATTAGATATAGTAGAATGTAAAGTAGCTTGTAAAATTTTATATTTGAGTAAAAAAACAGTGATATAACGTATCATGTGACAACTGCGCAAGGCTGCAATTCTAAAAAAAAATATAGCTCGGGACCTAGTTTTGCCCGTTGTTTTTGTATCTGATAGTTTTCTTATGGAATCAGCTCTCGGGACCAAAGCGATGTAACAGCGTTGTATGTGAAATGAAAATGCCACAGCTCGTTGTTTTGAAAAGATACAACGAGGAAAGAACTCATAGTAGTGTGACCGCAGCCAATATCAATGATGCATTATCGAGTATTTGTTTAATTTCTCTCAGGACAGCTCTCATATAAGGGCAATGCTCTTATATTCGGCTATAACGTATAACAGCATGACAATATATAGCAAAGATAGATATATCAAAATAGTACAGAGGATTGACTGAAAGTTCACAAATGATCACAGAATGCTTACCAGAATTCCACTGACAAGGCTGACTTCAAATATTGTGGGAGCAATATTGAAAACCAATGCACTTAGAAAGAAGCTTATTCCCCTGAAGAAACAAGATAAGATTGCCCTTAAATTGATTTTCAATGAAACGACTTTTCATATAAATGACATACGACTCTAATAAGATCCCAAAACAGTGAACACAACAAAACTTGCAAATTATGAAAACAGTCGAGCTGAAATACGAGAATTGCACTTGTAAAATGCACAACAATAAAAAAGTCAAATTTTGCTGAGATTACCTTGTTCCCCTGTCAATAGCCTTTGAAAGCATTCCTGTCTTTCTGCTCAAATGATAATTCAAATCTAGCGAGTGCAAATGAAGGAACGTGGTTCTTGCCATCTTTCGAATTGAACTCTGGGCTACTTTGGCAAACACAGCATTACGTAGCTCATTGAATAGGGACGCACCAGCTCTTGCTGAACCATCTACGAAGAAACATTTTACTGTTTTCTAAAAATGACAAAAATCACGTGGGCTAATCATTAAAAAATCACGTGTGCTGATAATTTAAAATCACACGTGCTAATCCTTTATAATTGTAAAATCACGTATGCTAAGCATCTAAAGTCACGTGTGCTAACCATTCAGATATCGTCTGAATTGATTGGTTATTTTCTAGCCGCATTCCACCGAAAATAATTTTACCCGGAGGGTAACTTCAATAGAACAGATGACGGAGATGTGCCATTTTGACTTGTGAAATCACACCCCTAAAAATTTCTAAATTTTCCAAAATCCATACCTCAAAATTTACGGGCCATTCAAAATTTGTACCCTAAAATTGCGACAAAAATTTTAAATTCTAACCAAGTATGTGAAATTAGATCAAGATTTAATATGCCTTAAAGATAGAGTTATTCTTCTAAAACAACACAGCAAGATTTATGTCTATCTGTGATTTTACCAAAAATGATTTCCTAAGGTTTAGTTTCTGCCTGAAAAATGGCACCCCAAATATACAATAGAGATCTTTATCGGTTTTATTTTCTTTCATCGGAGGGGAGAGATTTGGGAGCCCTCTTGACAAAGTTAAATGTATTCTACACTTCTGGCATTAAAACTATAAGAAACACGTAAGAAACTTTTGGTAGCAAAATGGCCCAAAAATCTAATAAAACTGCATACCAGCCCCGGACCTTAGTTTTTAAAGACAAAATACGTGTATCCATTCGGATGGTCCCTTAAGGTCAAATTATTCAAAAATATCCAAATTATTCAAAAGAAATACTCACATCCAAGAACCAAGACGGTTGCCATGCTAACTGCTGCAGTTTCTGCATCTGCAATCACTAATGGGGTACTGTTCAGATAATCTATTAAATATTTGAAGATGAATGGAACTTGCACATTCAACAGCTATAGATAGAGAAGAAAGAAAAGATTATCAAATGTGTTCTCCATGATATTTTGATTTGATATTAGATTTATCCACAATATAGTATGCAACTTGTGCAATGTACATATTGCTTTGGTTAACTAAGAACGGCTGCCATAAATCAAAGACCGGTGTCCAACAAAAAGCAGTAAAAATCTTTCATCAATCAATCAATCAATCAATCAATCAATCAATCAAAAAATGAGCACTCACTTTTGCGCCAGCCAGGAGACTGAGAGCAGCAACAACTCTGACTTTCAACTCAGGTTGATCTCTTGGCCAGATATAACTTAACATTGTTTTGATAATTGGAAGTGCATTTAGTTCCTTCTTCATTGTTTCTGTTGTAATGCCAGCAGGACTACTATGAAGAAGCCTTTTATCTTGTTCTGTGGCAGGCTCCTAAAAGATACAGTATAGTAGAAAGTGTGCTCAAATTTTAGAAGGATTAGATATTTCTTACCTCATTCTAAATCTTTAAAATGAAAATAAATTACTAAATAACCCCGGAACTTCTAAATAGAATCATTTGGCATCAGCTGACATGGTGAAATACATCTATCGTGAGTGGGCTACCACAATTGGAGAATTAAAATGTGCCCCTGCCTGGGATCAAACCTGGGGTCTTCGCGTCAAAAAGTTCTCCAACAGTCCCCTGCGCCACTCAAGCGCAATGAAATCTTGGAGAAATCTGAAGTCATTCAGATGCCTGGGTCTTACACCAAGACAGAAGTCATTTTTTGTTTTTTCATGTTTCGGCATTAAGCCTACATCAGAACTGCGGAACTTCTAATGTGTACCTTATTTGTTTGATACAAATAGTTCCTCTTTCAAATCTTTATGGTAACTTAAGCAGTTTGGAGTGCAACTTAAGATTGACATCCAAAGCTGCATTCAAAACAGGGGTGTGTCCATAAACAACACTTCCTTGCCTAAGATCTATTAAAAAAGTTTTAAAGGCAAATGACAGAGATATAAGGGATGGGTCATTAATTCTTGCTGGAGAGGGGGTGGAACACATTTTACAAATATTTGATGAAATTTCCGTAACCCCTCTCTGATATTCCTGAAAATAATGGTACCCCCTCAAATATTGCACAAAATATTTTCAGCCCCCTTCCATGTACATGTATGTATAGTAATAGTACTAGTACTGTCTTGATGTCAATTGCATGAAGATTTACATCATCACAGCTGCTGGTATGTGAGACAAAAGTATTATTTCAAATGTGATGCGAAAAGAGCAAGCAGTGTTAGATAGAAGTGAACTTACTTGCTGAAGAATTAGCCTTAGAACTCTACAGGACATAACAGTATCTCAAACTATTTTCATACCCCCACCCTAAAATGTGCATTATTTTTCATCACCTGTCTTGTTAAGTAGGTAAATTTTGGTCCCTAAGTCAACAATATAAGTTAGGATCCTGGGCATTATCCCATTGTATTTGATGATCTCAATAATATCAAAACAATTAGACAAATAAGAGAGTAGAGGCATGTAGCCTTCTTTTGTTCTGTCTTTAAATTAGATCGCTATATGTCTGTCATTTGACGCTAAAGGGTCTGTTTCATCCAGCACATGCCTTGCACCTGCCCTGGCTTAGTTGTCCTTTGTTGTCGCCATTTTCATGGGACACCAAAATAGTGAAAACAAAGGCCAGCAATTCATATTAAGAATTCTGTTAAATTCTAAGCATTGAAAAACCTGGGAACAACGTCTCCAGTACTTGTGAAAATGAATAAAATCTTTTGTTTATTGCAAGTAATATTTGTAGAAAGGCTTAATCAGGGCCTTTAGAATTCCTGTTGTCATATTAATGTCCCTATGACCTGTTTGTAGCCAGAATATAGGCTTGAGCACAAACAGGACAAGAAGCCTTCACATTTGTTAAGAATTCTGAAGTGGTTTGAAAAAGACATCTTAGGCATGAAAACAATGCTAACATGTGCAAGACCTCTACTGTAAGCTTCCTTGTGGCTCATCAAAAAGAGGAATGCTTGTTTTGCATGCAAGCAGACCACACCAAGCCAGACACACCTATTTCAACATCACATCTCTCAAGCATAAACCAATCAAGAACTGCTTTCACAAGGAAAATCGTAATTAGATATTGATGGATGAACATCAAGGAAGTAGGCTCTGCTTCTTGGAAATATAGCCTTACACTGCCACTTCCTGGTTTAAAGAATTGCTTCCTGGAAGTCAAAATGATTAATCTTTTGTATTACCAGGTGCCACCAAACTGAATGAATAATGAATCATACACAAAATGAATGAACTTTTACTGATTTTTTAAAGTTAGTTGACCGAGATAAATAAGTGAGATATGAAGGACTTTCTGCCAACTGGCAAGGCCTTTCACAAAAAGTTACCAAATGAAAAGAAATAGATTTCTTTGCAATGGGGAATACATCCGTTCATAGTCCTGGGAAAACAATGCACACAGTTGATCATATGATATTCATAAACATATTTGGAGGAGAGATGATACAAGCGATTGCTGCAACACAATAATTTTCCTGAAGAGAACTATTGCATTGCAACGCTTGATTGTGTCAACACTTCAAAAGTTCCCAAAATGTGTGCATAGTACTAGTAGGTGTTGGCTAAAAAAGTTCTGCCTGCAGAAAATCTTTGAAACTGTGAACAGGTATATATTCAGAAATAAGGCAGGATGCCCCATGCTTATGTCACTTTATATCTTTTGTCACAACTTTTTCATAGCTATAAGTAGCCCCAGGTTTCTACACAGCATACAGGCACATGTACAGCTGCCAATATATATGACAAAACCAAAGTTTCTTTACCTGTATCTTTGCATTTGTACCCAAAACAACCTTCCCATTATCAACGCTTTTGAATCTAATTCCAGTTCGATTCAAACTAAAAACTGAAGTCCTTTCAAATAGCTTCTTACTCCCAGTACAGCGGCAGCAAGTTGATAATTGTGTGCCATAATTTCTACCAGAAAGTCTCAGTGGGGGTGTGGCTACTCTTTTTGTGAACAGAAAGGTGTTCTTTATTCCTTGCGTAAGACGAAAAGCCATTATTCAATCCAATCCTGACAGTGTCTCACGCATCAAACAATCCAATGTTATCCCTTTTGGAGGCGATGAACTGCTCTATCTATGCCAAGTGATGTAAGATAAAACACAACTTCTTCCGATTTGTAGGCCCAAACAAACCACGACGACAAAACAGTTCAGCAATTGAAAAGGACACACTGTTTCTTGAAGGAAACTCGGCCGGACTTTATCTAAGACCTTTTTCACAACTCTCAAACCTTTCATCCAGAGACATATTGCTCCTGTCTCAAAACAGATGACAAATTGTCTCGGGTCATGATCTCTGACGTCCGCGCCATTTTGGTGTCCTTCCAAAAAGAACCTTGGTCTCGTTTTGGTGCAAAGTTGCGATGACGTAAAACAGCAATTTTCTCCATTCAAGAAAACTTTAGAGAAGGACTAAAAGACATACAATCCTTCTCTCCCGGGGGGGTACTTCACATATTTTGGGTACGGGGACGTGCCATCGGGAAGGGTATCGATTTTCGCGATTTTGGTATAAGGAACGGTATCGATTTTCACGATTTTGGTATAAGGAACGGTATCGATTTTCGCGATTTTGGTTTAAAGAACGATTTTGGTATACCTTTTCGCAAAATTGGTATAAAGTCGGGTATACTTTTTCGCAAAATTGGTATAAGGAACGGGTATGTTTTAGAAGCTTCGATGGCACGTCCCCGACCAAAACCTGGTCAAGTAACCCCCCCGGGCCTTCTCTTACTCAAATAACAAAATCTGCAGTCTTAAAAATTTTCATATCTTGATGCACATACTGAGGATTAAACGCTGCTACAGCATGACCTTGAAATACCCTACTTCAGTCAGCAACAGAGTTAGATTTGCCCAAAGTCTAGTACATATTTTGTCCAGTATTTTACTTTCAGACAGACTCTATTACAATAGACCAAATAGACTTGTGGCAAGACTACACGACAACAGAGTAGAAACCTGCTTTTAAAGAATTACGTCATCATACATTTTGACTCAAGAAAGTCCTTGATCACATAAGCTTTTTGAAATGATAAATCAAGGTTTTCAGGCCAAAGGAAGGAAAAAACAAGTGTTGCCTTGCTTCAGAATCTTTTGCTCAAAGGTGCTAATTTTGTGCACACAGTCTTCCACTGTCATAGCCAACTGAGACCTGAACAGTCAGCCGGGTGTGGTTTGAGTTCCACCAACACCTCTTGTCATGACTGGTGTTGCAGACTGGATAAGTATTAGCTACTTCTGTAATTCCAGCACTTGGCGCTAAAAAAGAAAATATCACCTGTACCTTCATTAACAGCAAGAGAAATTTGAAACAAGATGCTGATGAGAAATGATGAATCCTAATCTTTATAAAAAATGCACCATTAATTTAGTTCAATAGAATTCAAATGTTTGATGTAAAATATTCAAAATCCTGGTTTGTGTTTCTTAAACGTTTTATTCTTGGTTCCTTTGGGGCCCTTGGCTCCTTTGGTACCCTTCTTCTCTCTTCGCTCTTTAATATGTTGTTTTCTTAGTTTTTGTTTGTCCTCTTGCATCTTCTTCTGCGTATTTACTCTTTCTTCCCACTTTTTCTTGCCAGCTTCTTTCATTTTGTTCTTCCTTTTTATTGTTTTCAGTAAAAGTTTTGGGTCATCTTTAACTTTAAACCCTTCTGCATGTTTCAATGCTTTGTCCCATTTCATTTTTGATTTCAACTCTTCTGCTTTTTCTTTGCTTTCTTCTTCTAACTTCTCAAGATTACTTTTCTTCTTCTCAGCTTTCTTCAGCAATGCTTGGACATCATTTTTCTTCACTTTGTTTTTCTTCTTAGCACCACCTTCTGCAAAATCAAACTTACTAAAAACAACCTCCCCTCTATCGTTCAATACTTCAGTCACTTTTTTCTCATTTTTTACATTATTTTTTATAAGTTCTGAATTCTTAGCTTCCTTATTTTGCTTTTTCTTTTTCTCCTTCTTCTCAAGTTTCCTTTTCTTTGGTGCATCTTCAGTTTTTCCTTCTTCTTTTAACTTTCTTTTCCCTCTTAACAATTCAATTTTGTCGTGCAATTTTTGTTTAAGTTCATCAAGACCCAGGCTAGGTGCATCACCAACTTTTATAGGCCTAATAGAATCACCACCTGCCTCCAGTTCGTCTTCGATCTCCAATTCATTTGCCTCCTTATCCTTCTGATGTTCTGCAATCGATTTAAACTTTTTAGGGTCCAATTTCTTGAGTTTGGCTTTCTTTGCTAAATGTTTCTTTGCTTCGCGAGCTGCCTTGCCAGATCCTTCAATAGCCGTGCCATTATTTTCTAAGTCTTCATTTAAATAATATTTTGCTGGTATCAACTCAACCAATGATGAGAAATAAGCCGAAGTAGCTCTTGCACTTTGCAGTAAACTTTCTCTGTCCATGTCCGCCATTTTTCTTCGAAGTCGCGTGGTACACCAAACCGAGGCAATGCCAATATGGTAGCCTCATCTTCCATGTTTACAAGATGGCCGAGCAAGCTTGTCCAAGATGTAAAACAACGTCCTACAGAAACCCAAATTTAAAGCTACTGGTGAATGTATGCGGGCATAAACTTTGTCAGACATGTGTAGATGTTCTATTTACACGACCTTCAGCAGCTTGTCCTGAATGCAGCACTCCGCTACGAAGAAGTGATTTCAGAATTCAACAATTTGAGAATGCACTTGTGGAGAAAGAGGTCGACATTAGGAAACGAATCATTAAAATTTTCAACAAGCGAGAGGAAGATTTTGGAGGATTTGATAATCCTTTAAGGGCATATAACGATTATCTTGAAGAAATTGAAGTAATAATTTTCAACCTTGCCAACAAGATCGATGTGGAAGCCACTAAAAAGAAAGTCGAAAAATACAAGAAAGAAAATGAAACTGTAATTAGGAAAATAAATTCAAAAATAAGCCAAGAAGACGAAAGACTCAAGCTGCAATTTGAAGCAGAACAGAAAGAAGCAGATGAGCGTAGGATGAAGTTTGTGTTACATGAAGTTAATGAGAAAAAGGCTAAAAACAAAGAGAAGGATGCATTAATAGATGATTTGATTCATGCAAATGCCTCAGCAAATGAGGTATTAGCAAGGCATCAAATGACAAAATTGCAACTTAAGAAAGAAGAAGAAAAGAAATCGATGTTCTTTCAAGGGAAATCAAAATCCCAAAACACTGTTTTGTCAAAAGCATTGATAAAAGAAGCTCCCCTGTATAGATATGAGCCATTAATCATAGAACAAATTGGCCCTGAAGTGCCATCTAATGAGGTTATCATCCAACAGGGATTTGTAAAGAATATTCGCCAGGCAACAGCATCAGAAAAAGCAGCAGGATATACTGAATCTCTTGCTTGTCAAAGAGCATTAAATGAAGCTTTTAATGGGCTATTCATGTAAATCTTGTTACTAGAATTGACATATTTAGTTGAAAATTGTGTTGATATTTTATTTGACTTGAAAAATGAATTTGCCATTTCAGTACATTTTACTTTTCCGTTGCTTGAAAAGAGTCTTCCTTATTCTAGATCTTAATTTGCAACCATATTAAACTACGCTACATGGATCTATTCTACCGTACAATGAATTCCCGAATAGTCGAGACGGGCAAATTTGAAAGAATCTGACATCTCAGGCAAACAAACATTTAGTTGACGTTCGAAAACTAAGCATGATATTTGGACTGTGTAAATATTGAAGAGAACTGCGACGATCAGACGAACGAACATATTTAGCAAAAAGTGGATGTTCTATGACCATGTTTTTACACTGGACTGGTACGTAGGTAGGGAATTGCCAAGCAAAGAATTCATATCAACTGTCCAATGAAAAATTGATCGATCGGGATTCGTGGCCATTCTGTTCCTCAATGCAATGTTGAAATTCTAATACAGACAGCCTTTGGCAATTTATGTTGAAATACAAACATATTTGCACTTTCCCCTGATCGCTACCCTGGGTACCAGACTGATGTTAGAGAGTCTGGTACCCAGGGTACTTGATCGCAAAATAACCCAAAGAATGGGAAACGAGAAAAGTAACAACTTTAGAAATCAGCTTGATGAACGAAATCAACAAAATACAAACAAACATGGTAAAGATCTGAGCACAATAACTTGCATTTTTAGTATGATAACCAAATTATAACTTTCATTATGAAAACGTTGGTTCACGATAGAAAGTTTAGGGCATTTTGGTGAATTTTCTTACATTCTATTAAGCACGACCCCAACAAGTCCAGCGAGTAAGGTAGCTACTACTCGTCGCGTTTCTTAAATATAAGCAATGGAAAATAGCACCAAAGCTATGCCTATTTTTATGCAAAATTTTGCTCAAATCTTTACTCATCATTCTCTTAATCCCTATATCTGAATTTTTGCATTCTAATCACTCCCAATGATCTACTCTTAAAGAGCTCAATTTCAACTACTCGATAAATTTTTAATGCGTGAAAGCGAAATAAATTACCATTAATAAATATCTAAGCAATCTGATTTACCTGCCGGGTGTCCCAAAAAAAGTAATCCTGTATGAAAAATCACCAAAATTTGATTGAAGTGCCGAATTTCACATTTTTTCTAACTTTATACTAAATGTGGTCACTAAAAACTATGTACTATGGAGGAGGTGGACGCAAAGACACCGATATATTTTTGTCACACGGAGGCCTTTCGAACCTACGTTCTCATCAGTGGATACCTTGAAAACGAAATGAGATATCAAAGAAGTTCAAACAGGATTTCTTACCATTCGACAGTGCTGTTAATTTGCATCAATAAAATTTTCGCTTCAGGTCACATATAAGTAATAAAAACAAACATTGTTATCATCTTTAAATAGATTTGGATCGTTTAAAAAATTTCATGATGGGTTTGAAGATCTAGTTTTGGTGATTTTTTAAACGTGAGTACTCTTTTGGGACACGCAGCAGAAAGCTAACACACATAAAGGTTCACAAAACATCCACAAACACAGTTACATATATGTGCAAATTGTATATAACTGTCACAAACCTAGCTAAGCTGACATGAAAAAAATGTTTTAACACAATTGAGATAAGTTGCATCAATGCATTTAGAAATGACACGAAGCTTAACAGGGGGTAGATATCCCATATAATAGGTGAACAAAAGCAGGATGGAAATATTTTTGAAATCTCACAACAGGTTACTAGAAATTCGACTGACGAAGCAAGCTTGTCATTGCATTGCCTGGGGTATATTTTTGGCATTTAAACGACTTAAACTAGATAGAAAATATATATAGCAATATACACTTGCTTAAACGTTTTGCTTTCGCTTCATCAGAACTTCATCAGAACTCGAATATTCTGATGAAGCGAAAGAAAAACCTTCAGATAAGTGTCAATATTTTTGGAAATCTTCATCAATTTTATATAGTAATTGAAGGATCTTATATCGGATCTTTTATCTATCCTGACGAATTAAACTATTAATTTCTAGCAATTTCAACCCTTTGCATGAATTATGAAAAACCAAAAAGGTCAAAAGTTTGGTTTAAATTTAAGTTAACTTTGATTTGTCTGTAGCTCTATTTTAAACATTCCTCTACCGCCATTATTCTAAGCGCCATTAAGCACCCTCTCTAATAAGCCGGTCTCTATCAAGCCCACCCACTAATATAAAATTCTAGATGTTACCAAAGATTTTCCATTTATTGAGCTAAATAACTTTGCATGTTAATTTTGGTATGGTTTGAATATATGTATTTGACTCGTAAAATCGTATGATGAAATGAATCCGGAAAATGTGGTATAAAAGAACTAAAAAGCTAACATATGTCACTTGATTTTGTGAATAAGCCCCCTCCCTAATAAGCCCCCTCCCTAATAAGCCCCCTCTCTAATATGCCCCCTCTATTTTAAGCCCCCCTCGGGAGTGTCCGAAATTAAATAAGCACCCCCGGGGGGGACGAGCATCTACGGTATTTGAGGTTTCAGCAAATTTGCACTATTCAAGTATTTACCCCTGAGTATACAGTACATGCCTTGCGCATATCAACATTACAATCAAAAATTCTTAAACATATTGCAAGAATTCTTCATATTTTCTCAAACAAGAATTCTTAAGAAAATAAAAATATTTCCATAGAATTCTTAGATAGGAAAACCATGTGCACAAGGCCTGTACTATAATAGAAATATCTTACAACTAATTAAATTGAACTCGTAGAAACTCCTACCAACAGCAATTCATTTGAAATACAATATTTTATGAAACATTTTCTCAAATTTATTCTAAAATGGAAAGACAATGACAAATAAGCGCTGTCATTGCGTCACACAGTTATTACCAACCTCCTCCGCATACTTGTCTGATACGAAAGTTCGCAGTTTGTCGATTTCTGATCTCAATTGTCTAATTTTGGTTAACTTCACCTTTGCAGAGTCAATGCCGAATGGATCGTGAGGTAGTTCATTGCTGTCATCCATTGGACTTCCTGCATGCCCTGGAACAGATATAATGATACAAATGTAGACTCACGAAATAGTCCCAGTTGTCGCAAAAACAACAGCAATAACAACAACAACAACAATATATTTTCCATCAGCCTATCAATAGCAATAACTACGAACTCGCAATCAGTCTAATACAAATTCCTAATGATACAAAAATTGCCGCCTCCATCTGTTCTTTCAAGTCATGCATAAAAAAATGGGTTGGAGAGTCTTGCCGCTGCAAAATGGGTATTTAGGGTATTTTCGTTTCTTATCATGAACTGTAATTTATTTTGTTTTTGTAAATAGTTGGTCTTTATTAGTTCTTGTAATAGAGCTATTTTTAACAACCAACTTTAAAGAATTTTATGATAATAACAATAATAATAATATGAGTCAAAAAAGTTAAAATGTTTGGTGGGCTATGGAACAAAAAGTATGTGGCCGATATTCAAAATCAAAATATCAATCTATCAGTCAAAGTCTAACTTAGGCCCAGACATAAAAACGATGCTTAAATCACCTACCGTTTTGAAGAGATAAAACGGCAGGAGTTCACCACCTCTGTCGTATCAAACGGCAGCAAAAAGGACTTGGCTCAAACATCGTATTTCTGCCGCGTTTAATCAATCAATTCTAGGCCATGGTCCACGGTTTGTACGCGTGATCAGCCACTGCGCTTGTGCATTTTGAAAAATGGCCATTTCGACCATTTTAATTTCAATCCGACACGGCAAAAAAGATGTTTAAATCAGATTTTTAGACACGGCTGATTCTGCCGTTTCTAATACAGTCCGATTCGACACGGCAAAAAAAACGATGTTTAAACTAGGCCTTAGATGTGAAATTTTGTTCGGCAAAAAGGATTCCTCTTGTAGATCCAGAAACAATGGGAAACGCTGGAAAGTGGTTTTCATGATAAAGATAATTCTACATTCGATTCTAGTCCATGTTTTACTTGCCGTTGAAATCAATACAATTGTCAGTTTTAGGTTGAATAATCTTTGTTGGTGTTAGCCTGCGTGCAGACGATACCTAAGGAAAAGGTATAGTCTGCGCAACGCCGCTCAATTTCGTGTATTGTAAGCGTCAGCATTTCATTTCAATGGCAGTTTGAATGGCCCTTTCTCCTTAGCGTCTGTTTATTGTCTGCAGTAGGGTAGTTAAAATTCCAGAGTATTGTGTTGCTAACGAAATTTTGCCTGGAGAACAAAATGAAACCTGAGACTTAATCACATGATAGCCGTTCTCAAATCTTATTGCTTCCTCGTTTCCCGGGAAAGTGATTTTATTGGCTGTTATAACAATAAGTTTTCTTTGTTATCACTATTGCGAAATAAATGCTGAAGCACGCACTACACAAAAGCGAGCGGTGTTGCGTAGACAATATCTTTTCCTTGGGTATAGTCTGCACGCAGGCTATGTTGGTCTGTGATTGGAAACCATCTGTTTCTTTTGTTGTAAGGTCGTCTAAAAAGCCAGTTTTCCCCATCACCTCATGAGGATCAAGTTTTGACATCCTGAGTAAAAAATCAAAAGCTTGGCAGAATATTTCCCCTGATAAAATTACGTATTATCTGTACAATGTTGACTTTGAAGTTAGATAGGAAATTAATCGATATCATTTAAGCCTGCTCTACCACTTCTCAACACTGCGTTTGCGACAATCAGGGGTGACAAACTGTCCATCCACCCTGCAAACTAAAAGATAACAATTGCAAGATAGTTGAATAAGAATACCTTTGATTCCAAGAAGAGCAGACATGTTTGGATCTCTTCCTTCCGCAGTTTCTGAGCAGATATCAATCAAGCGTTTGATCTCAACAACACACGATGAAAGCTTCAAAGAAAAGGGACAACTTCATTATATTATATCTACCGGGTGCGCCAAAATAAACTATGCACGTTTGCCAGGCCACAATAAATCGTACACTGGTCTGATTTTGAAGATTTATGACTTAATCTTTAGCAGAAAGCCTGAATTAGATTCTAGGACTTTTTGCAAATTTTTTCCGTTTTCAGTTTTTAGAGCCAGAAGCGAGTTCCTTAAAATGTTCGTTTTCGAAAAAATTGAAAATGATCAAAAACGTCGATCAAATTTTTAAAGATTCAACATGAATGAACAAAGAAAAACGTTTTCAGGGGGATTTGGGGGTTTAGTGCGAACTCTCGTACAGCAGATTACAATTGGTCGATTTCTCAATCGCAAATCACCACAAACAAGTTCTNATAGTTCATGGTCAGAACTTTATGTGCAAAATGTTTAATAAACATTGACAATTTATAAATAAACTTCCTGTTTACTAAATCATTGATTTATGACGGAAAAGTTCGTGGAGAGAGATTTACATTAAAACAACACCTGTGGAATGCAAATCCTGTCGAAAACTCCAGAACATGAAGGAACCATTTTTGATTCCTGCCAATCGATCTATTATTTTTAAGCTACTTTTACTTTGTTATTTCTTAGTGTGTATTTAGATTGTAAATTTTAGGGTTTATCTTTTTCTCTCAACAGGGCAGTTTGGAAAACAATTTATGTATATAATTGATAACTTTACCCTGTTGATAAATAAAACAAAACAAATAAATGAAATAATAAAATGAAAATGGACGCAAACGAAGGACCACGGCATCTGGATTAGAAAATGTGAATTTCTTCGGAAAAGATGTTTGGCGAGATTTACCATGATATAGAAAAGAGCCCCAATCAGTATAATATTTTGTGAAACATTATGTAAAACATGTACAATGGTTCCAACAAAAGATTATTTTCTTTGATCCGTCATGATAAATCTCACAACATCCTAATTCTGATTAATTCTTCCTGAATCAATTGTTAGCAAAATCCTATGTCATCTCAGATATCTTCTTGCCAATATTTTCGTTGGGCTTCTCCTGGTGGCTACTCCGAGCTATTTCCTGACAATTCGTAGTTTGGAAACAGCCCTGTACTAATCGATCTCATTTTCAAAGACTCAATTTCATTAATTCTTCGATAACGAATATAGCTGTGAAAGGAATGGCTTGCTAACCTCCTTATGAACTTGAAAGTGTGCTTGTTGGACTTCAGGGCTGGTTAGTCGGTCAACCTAAGGACAAGGCGAAAGATGAAATGAATATCACGGAGTACATGCGGAGGGCGACTGAAAGTTCTGAGACTGACTTGGGAGGAGGTGGGTGTACAAGCCAAACTACGTGCACATTTACAATCGGTCTCAAATGCCACGTGAAAAGATCCGCGAATAGCATCAATTGAAGTGCTTTGCATGAGTAATTTTGCGTTACCGCAAATCTCATGTGATAACTAGCTTGAGACAGACTTTAGTTCCGTCCTTTTGTGCACAATAATTGCATTGTATCAGATATGCCAAATCATTTCTGCATCATCGGCAAAGAAAGGCACATCATCTCGTAGCGTTACACCAACATCTACACGAATGGCTGTCAAGAGTAGCATAGGGCTCAAATCTTTCAAATCTTTAAAAAGGTCGGTGTAAATTCTATTGAAGTTTTCTTTGAACTGGATGGCTTGAAAGGAACTTATGGTACTTTGCTACAAATCTGCCATGGCCATTTTTTGATATCTTGATTTTTTTCAAAATGGTGGCAATTTAATTATTTTTGAAAAAATTCATGGAAAATTTTGAAAAAATTCAAATTATCGTAAATCCTAAAATAATGGAGGAAACATTATATAACCTTCAAGAAAACCATAGTTTATGAAGGTCTACAATATGGTGGGAAGCAGATATCTGTAACTTTTCTAGTTTAGGATTTAGAAATTTGATGACGTCATAGACTCAAATTCAATAAATGCCGCTATATTGAAACTGATCAAGATATCAATAAATTGCTACGGCAGATTTACAGCAAAAAAAAACCCTGAGTTCCTTCCAAGTCATTTATTTCAAAGAAAACTGCAATAGAATTTTACACCAACTTTTTAAAGATTTGAGCCCTATGTTGTCAAGAGTACGACCTTCTCAGAAAGTACTTGATAACCACTAGGGTGGGGAGGGGGGGAGAGGAGTTTGTCCGTGTTTGCAAAATCGATTTGTCGATTGCCTTTAAACATTCCAGATTCACTCACTTGAAACGTTCCAAACTTCATCGCTTCTAATTTCCCAACTAACTAAATTGAAAGCATACACTCATTTTTTTATAAGAAACGGTAGGCTCAGTTTTTTCGAAAGCTAAGAAACAACCCTACCTGAATTGAAAAAAGCTAAGAAACTTCTGCAATTTTCAGTTTTAATTTTCCTATCACACTCAAAAATAGTTTGACATTGTGCAGTTAAAAGCAACTGCTTGGACATTATTTTGAGTGCGAATCATGTTATTTACTCGTTTTGAGATTTTACTAAGTAATTTGGGAACCCTTTAGACAAGACAAAATCAACTCTAAACTTCCGGCAATACAAATATAAGAAACACGTAAGAAACTTGTGATANCCTTTTTAAAGATGTGAGCCCTTTTTTGTCAAGAGTACGACCTTCTCAGAAAGTACTTGATAACCACTAGGGTGGGGAAGGGGGGGGGGAGAGGAGTTTGTCCGTGTTTGCAAAATCGATTCGTCGATTGCCTTCAAACATTCCAGATTCACTCACTTGAAACGTTCCAGACTTCATCGCTTCTAATTTCCCAACTAAGTAAATTGAAAATATACACTCATTTTTTTATAAGAAACGGTAGGTTCAATTTTTCGAAAGCTAAGAAACAACCCTACCTGAATTGAAAAAAGCTAAGAAACTTCTGCAATTTTCAGTTTTAATTTTCCTATCACACTCAAAAATAGTTTGACATTGTGCAGTTAAAAGCAACTGCTTGGACATTATTTTGAGTGCGAATCATGTTATTTACTCGTTTTGAGATTTTACTAAGTAATTTGGGAACCCTTTAGACAAGACAAAATCAACTCTAAACTTCCGGCAATAAAAATATAAGAAACACGTAAGAAACTTGTGATAGCATAATGGCCCAAAAATTTAAGAAACTGCCTACCAGCCCCGGACCTTAGTTTCCTATAAAAAAATGAGTGTATCTCATAGAAAGTATCGCAATCAGGCTCAGAACTTTTCAGCCATGCTCGTAAATGGATCTGATGAGCAACAGTACGAAGGGTAAAAAGTATTTGCATTTCTTGTGAACTAAGGTCCGTCTCAAATTAGATTTCACCTGAGATTTGCTATAACGCAAAGTTCCTCTCAAAAACAGTTTTATTGTCGTTATTCGCGGGCATTGGCAGGTGACATCTAATTTGCGACATCTTTCAATTAAAGGGGCTGGGTCACGTAAAGTAAACAAACTTCTTTCGAAACGACGAATTTGCAGTTTTTTTGACAGGCCATATCACACAGATTTCCCACTATTTTTCTCAAAATGAAAGTGCTATTTTGAAGATGAACTCTTGAACTTCAGAGAGAAAGAAACGAAACAACCATATGTTGTAAGATTGCAAAGATATTGATGGATTTTTAGAAGTAACTTTATTGTGGATTCACCCCATCTACCAAAATCTGTGCAGAACACTATGGGATCGTGCCGGCGCGTGCGGGCAATAATATAGATTATAAAGATAGCATATTTGTTTACGGTAACGGTTACGTGACCCAGCCCCTTTAAACAGAACAGGGAAACATGGGACTTAAGTCCAAATAATCTCCTACCTCTTGATGTATCTCCTTCAACGTAAGATTATCACGCATCAGGTCTTGGTTCTTACTTGAAATCTGAAAGCAAAAATGAGGGAGAAGTACAGTAAGAACCCGCAAAATAGAAACCACTTTATAAGAAACCTCAGGCTGATTTTTTTGAGAAATGGTGCCTTCATATAAGAAACTTCTCAGCCTGATTTTAAGAAGATTTCTTAAAGGAGGAACCCAAATAAATTCATATTTAATGATCTTTGCTAAAATCAGGTGCCAAATATTCTTTAGAGATTTTATCCAAAAGCATCTCTATCTATATACTTGGTATGTATGGTATAGTTGAGTAATTTTAGACGTAACAAGAACATACCGTTTGCTCTGGGTTTGTTTAAATATCTAAGTTGAAATCACTGAAGGTTTCTTAACCATGATAAGAAACCTTTCAGCCTGTTGCCAGATTAATGACCTTTTAAAAAGAAACTAAACAGGCTGTTTTGAAAAAACAGGTTTCTATTTTGCGGGTTCCTACTGTAATACCAAGCAACGGCTAGCAATTCGGTAGCATGTGGAATGGCTAGGGGTAGGGTAAGGTTGTGAAAGAGAAAGGAAGAGGGGAGCCTGAAGGAATGGGCTTTAGTAATAGCCGATTTACACTTCTGAGATATATATTGTTTATTGTTATTTCCTTAAAATTCTTGTAACAAAAGTATTGAAAATGGTTTGATTCATAACTTGTTGGTGTTTTACTGCTTAATTAGGTCCCCATGAAACTTAGAATTTCAATTTCACATTTTCAAGTTCAATAACGATGAAAGTTGTGTACTCCAAGTCAGACATACTATAATTGAAAATGTAGCCCATTCCTATAGGGTCTTTTTGTTCCCTTCTCTATTACACAGCTCCAAGGCCCTCCAAGGCCTGTTGGCTTCGACTCCATTCCCAAAGGAACCATAACTTAAGGGGTCAGTCATTTATAACTCTGGGTACCGGGGCGGGCTAGAATTGCTAAACTAGCTAAAAGTTTTTATACCCCTTTCAATTTCCCCTAAAAAGTTTCGAGCCCCATTGGAAAATTGGAAAAAATTTCATACCCTACCACTGGCCATCTATCAAACTATTTTCAGATAACCACATCACAAGAAGTTCTGTTTTTTAGAAGAGATAAAAATAGGAAAGGCAATACCATTTGAACTCAATGAAGTACTACCATGGAAGGCCAATGAGCTGGAATTTTATACAACTGTAATGGGGTACAATGGATGATTTGAAGGCTGTCATTAAGCTAGCTAGCTAGAGTTGCAGTTGTGCGAAGATATGGTATTCCATAGGCCTTATTGCATCATTGAAATACTTTCCTAAAGAATCTACCATGGAAGTTTTCGTACCCCCTCTAAAATTTCCAAAAATTTCCATACCCTCCATTTTCACTGGAACAGTTTTCATACCCCCACCAATTCTAACCCATCCCGGTACCCAGAGTGATAAATGACTGACCCCTAATATCCATACAAACAAGTAAATCAAAAAGTCAAAATTCTGTCAGCTATTGTATAACTAAAGTACATCTCAAATAAGATGTCGGCTGAGATTTGCGATAACGCAAAATTCCTTTGCAAACATTCCTATTGTTCTTTTTCGCGGGCATTTGCAGGTGACATCTATTTGAGACAGACTATAGCGTCCTTGGCTCAAATTTATTCCCATACAGGATGCACTGGCAGAATCATTGCAAAACGTTATTCAGTGCTTGGTACTCAAGTCCGTATCAGCTATGGCCTGAACAAATTAAAACAACTGATTAATCGACCAAGTGATCACTGATCAATGATCAGAAGTAGGACTGAATGCTCGATTGACAAACCTGTTTAACAGATGATTTCATATCTTCCAGTGCTTTGTCTTTAGTTTCTACATCCTTTCGCAACACATTCACTGTGTCCTAAAAATTAAGAACATACATAAGCCTATGTACACAATCAAAGAATTAAAGACTTATTACTACCCATGATCCTTTGTGCACCAAATAAAAAGCAACACAAATAGAACATCGGCCAGATATGGCAAGCGGCCCATGTTTCACCAGCCCATGTGTCGTGATACCAAAAATTGGTATCTGAGATGCCTCAGGAAGATGGTACAGCTTCATAGCCAACACTTTCGTTCGAGAACCACGTGCACCTTTCTTTCTC
Source organism: Aurelia aurita complex sp. Pacific (assembly GCA_004194395.1). NCBI lineage: Eukaryota > Metazoa > Cnidaria > Scyphozoa > Semaeostomeae > Ulmaridae > Aurelia > Aurelia aurita complex sp. Pacific. The sequence continues at coordinate 101,806 of REGL01000089.1, read as the reverse complement.
CTTTCATTTTGTTTCCGTCGGAACTGCATGTGTCTCAAGGCTTCAACATCAGAAATTGCCTCCCCAAGAAAATCATTAAAACTATCTTCACTGTCCATATTTAAAAAGAGAAGGCGAGAATATCGAATTGCTGTTCTGAAAACCAAGAAAACATGTGCGGAAGAGTCCTCTAACGCAACGCCCACTTTATTTGGGAAAAACCCACTTTATCTGAGAAAAACCCACTTTATCTGAGAAAACCCCACTTTATCTGAGAAAAACCCACTTTATCTGAGAAAAACCCACTTTTTCTGGAAAAACCCACTTTATCTGAGAAAAACCCACTTTATCTGAGAAAA
>REGL01000089.1:55497-80527 GCA_004194395.1 Aurelia aurita complex sp. Pacific | reverse complement strand
TACTTCTTTTTCTATAACAGATTGCGTTGGGTCACTTTTTTCTGGGTCACCCGGTATATTTTTTAATCACACAGTATTACAACATAGTATTCTCAAGGGCTACATACAAAAATATTCCTTTCTTCAAAGGAAGATGCAAAATCGGCTAAGGTTTGTTTACACCCATTCCAAGTGTGAAATGCAAATGCAAAATGTGATCAAGGTTCCTTCAAAGACTTTATCATAGAAAGATTAGCATATATTTCGGTATCATACTGAAACTTCCCAATAGTACGGACATATTACGTGCAATGGGTAAGGTAACCATAATTCTTTGCGAACCTAATGAAAAGCATAACAAAAGAACCTAGGCCAGAAACAACTTTCATAGACTGATTACAAGTTCGTAGTTATTGCTATTGATAGACTAATGGACGCTATAGCAAGAGCAAAAAATTCAAAAATTCAGTTTGAGCAAAAAGAGGTTATTGTTGCTGTTGCCATTGTTGTTGTTGCGATAACTGGGACTATTTCGTGAGTCTACGACTTTCATATCATATAAAAGTCGACTTTGGGACAATAAAGGATAAAGTTTAGTTATGCGTCTTTAATAGTTTGTTGCCCTCAACCAGCTTGCCACAGACTATTTATTAATGATTTGATGATTTTCACATTAATCTCTCCTACTTCAACTAGCACATGCTAGCGACCGCCACATGAATCGGCATGGAAGGTTTGATCCTTGGGAGGGAGTGGCGTGTTGTCCTTTCTTGGAGATTTGGCTCCTTTGCTGCATGAAGCAATCACAATGTGATCGTGTCTTGGTACACAGAATGCTTCTAACATTGCTATCAGAAGGAATTGTCCAATGCCGTTCATAGTCACAACCAGATGAAATTATGCTTATTTCTGCTACGAACGGCAAAGAATGTTGGATTTTTGAGTCATAACTGTGATATAAAAGAATAAATAAATAGCTACCCTAGTTTCCTTTGCAATTTTTCAATTTCTCCTTGTTTCGTGTTAGCCAAATTCTGCAACTGTGCCTTTAATTGTGAAATCTGACATTCAGCTTCCTTCAATGCCGTTTCATGCTTCTTTTCATCTTTGCGCTGTGCAATCATTTTGAATGAATTCTGATTTATTCTTTCTTCAATATCCCTAATATGTTGTTGCAGCTGCTCTATGGTCTGCTTCTGCCTGAAGACGCAAATGAAAGATTCTTACTCAAAGGGAGTTCAGGCGCCACATCAAAAGAATCAAAGTTTCTATGAATAAAAAATCTTCAAAATAGACTTTTTAGCTATTCTACCTTTATAGAATTTTCGAATTTGCACAATATTGATAGAAGCTCTAACGGCACTTTATCGAGCCTCGCGTATAAAAATAACGCTCGATCCAGGCTCTTTTGTAGAATAGCTAAAAGGTCTATTGCCTGAAGATATGATCAAAAGATCCTTTATGGTCGAATTTCGGCACTATACCGAGTGAGCCAAAGTTTAGGGCTTTCAAAAATCATCAAAATAGGATTGAAACAATACGGAAAGATAATGTAACAATAGGATCTACTTCTTTTGGTTGACACCTAAGTACAAAAAGATAAGCGATTGCAGACAAAGGGAATTCCATGCCTGGTCGGTCAACTCATAAACAAAAACAAAGCAAGCCGCAATAGTTGCCCTGAAACCCAGGTAACTATCTCGCTTGTTGTGCATTAATAGATTACCTTTCAAGAGTCAAAATGAGCATGCATCGAAAGAAGAAGGATGTATCTAAACATCTGGTGCAGAAGCCAATTGGAAGGCGATTCACTTATCGTACTTTTTCTGGGTGTAATTAAAACACTACTGCTCAGCATCTGTACCAAATAAAGAAAATGCTCGAGGCACATGTTTAGATATATCCTTCTTCTTTCGATACACGCTCATGTTCACTCTTAATAACCAGTCCAGGAATGCACGACGAGCGAGCTAGCTACCTGAGTTTCAGGGCAACTTTTGCAGCTTGCTTTGTTTTTGTTTATGAGTCAACCGATCAGGCATGGAATTCCCTTTGTCTGCATTCACAAATCGCTTTGTACCTAGGTGCGGATCCTATTGTAACATTATCTGCCCATGTTGATTGAAACAGGATTGTTTTTGCCGTTGAAGTAGCACCACACCAAGTAAATCAAAGTTTCGTTGATTGAAAAATCACAAAATTTCCATAAATTGTTTTTGCCTAAAGACATGATGGAAATATTTTGATAGATCGAATTTTGGACGTTATATCGAGTTATTCAAAATTTCCGCTTTCAGAATTCCTCAGAATTCCAAAATGCTCCCAGCTAGTCCCACGTCTCGCAAGCTCGCTCTGTACTTTTAAGGCCTCGGGCTTTATATTTCCCTGTACAACTACAAAACTGGTTAGTATGCGCATAGTATTCACTTGGTCCTTCAGATATTTTCTCTTTGTAGTTCAACGGAGGTTTCCAATCAGATGTTCTATGTAACAACTCTCTGACGTGGGACTAGCTGGGAGCATTTTGGAATTCTGATGAATTTTGAAGCGGAAATTTTGATTCATGTCATTTAGTCAAACGCATTTTGTAACTGTTATGTCGCTTGAGTTTATTGTAAATCTCACAGGCCTAAATCAGTTGCTGTGGTGACAAAAACGCGTCCCTGTATCGTATTATACAAGGCCACAGGAAAACCGCGGGAAATGTACGATCAGCCAATGGGATTGGCGGGATTCTGGTGTTGCCTCGTTTTTCAAACGTCAGTCAGGTTATAAAGGTGAACACATTTTTAGTAACATTCGAGGATTGATCGTTCAGCAATTGTAGGGGAGACGAGATAAGGTTTGTCCGAGGAAAATTATGTGTCCCCCTGTGCAGTAGGTTAATGCTCATCCGTCCGGCAGAGTTCCAACCCAAAACGCTACTGCGCATGAGCTTTAACCCATTGCAAGCCTTTCAAGCTTTCAGTCTTTCAAACAAGGTTCTAATGAAGCTCTTACATTAGACATTGAATATAGTATGGGGATATTGGATAAAGACCTTCCTCAGTAAGACTCAGTTAATTTCAAACTCATTTCACCATCAAGTGCCTTTTCTTTGCAACTTTTCTTCAGTTTCTTAATTTTCGTAATAGTTACGTATATTTATACAAATTTTCTTGTCCATGTCTTTCATGTTAAGGCTCTTGGTGGTTGCGTGAATGTAGTCATAGTTCCACGTGGTACCCTGGTATTGTCCTCATAGGTAGTAGCATTGACCTCGTAGTATTGTACAATAGTTTTTTCTTCTTTGTACACGTTTCTACCTAGCATCCGAAGGTAGTTTTAGGACGGTGAGAAGCAAATCTTATCGAAGCAGCTCCCTGGTCCTTCCTCTCGATGTGACCACACCTCGTGATTCTTTTAGCCTGGAATTACAGAGAGTTGACAACTCTCTTCACACTTTGTAGCAGGTTCGGCAGGGTGGGGACTCGAACCACAAACCTTCAGATTGCTAGTCAAGCATGCTACGACTGAGCCATCCCCGCTATGGATGGTAGTTTAAGTAGTTTAGGTAGTCTAATTGGTAATGGGAATATAAAAACCCCTGAAAAGTGCTCACCTTGCAATAATGATATCTTTCTGCCTTATCAAATCATCTTTAGCATTCATGACATGATCCCATTTCCCTGGTCCATCACTCTTAGCCGATGCCTTGTTATCAACAGGCATCAAGCTTGAAGCACCAGCCAAAGCGTGAATCTGCATCAGCGCAGGGTTCGAGCTGTATTCCAATGTCCCAGAAGAATTCTGCTTAGGGTTGGTGAGGTATTGGTTAGAAGACATCTTCACTGCGTTATTGCGCTTGTCAATATACCTCCCATTTTCATCTTGTAATAATTGCCTTGAGCTAGCTGCTTGATAAACAGAAGTCGCATTTGATTTTGTGTGCACTAGCCTTACAGCTTCTAGGCTTCCTAGCTCTGTGATGTTACTGGTAGGCATATCTGGTCTTTGTTTCTGAGCTGATAATGGGTGTTGGGCTATCCTTGTGTTAGTGTTTGTTGTGTAATATCTGATCTTGTCACTGTAGCTAAGGTCTTTTACGCTGTTTGCTGTTGAGTATGTTGGATTATTGAGGTCTGCAGTTGGTTTCAAATAAGACGAGGAAATCACCGACAAAGGAGCGTTTTGACTTCTCATTGTTGCCCATAGTGCATCATAACCTTTAAAATAACATCAAGTATTACACGAAGTAGAAAAAGGAAAGGTCATGATACCAACTTCAATCGTTGGATCCGAATATGCTTGCGATGACGAATAAATGAAAAGATTTGTAGGTAGAAACACAGCAACACGACGAAAAAACGACAGCAATTATGCATTGATAAGAATGTGTGTATCAAGCAGGACTTCTTCACGGCCGTTATACGATAATTACATTATAGAGTTGCAGTGTTTCTACATATTACAGTAGTTATTTGAGGGGTGATCAAAAACTGTCTGTGGGCCACAGAAATAAAATGTTCAAATACTCATTGAAACAAGCTCTAGAGAATTTCAGTAAATTGACCTTTTTGCAAGCTAAGTCGGCTATGTCACACCTTTTGAAATACAGCCTTTGCCTCATAATCATTTAATCCTAAATCCCAAAAGCGTGCATTGCTTTCAGTAACACATGGAAAAATTTTGTAAGCGTGTTTGCGTCAAAAAGGGCCAGGTGTAAATTTCTGGCTTTGCTGCAATTGCCGCCTTTGCCTCGAGTAAAAAATGTTTTTTGAAAACTCTCCTAAAACCAAAGGAACTTCAAAGTGCAAAGGACCAGCTTCTGCCCTTACACTATCCTGTATTTGAAATAAGCCATTAGTTCCAAGATTTCAATTAAATGATGAACTATTTCATGATAAACACAAACTGCATATTATTCGAAAGATAACAGAGATTCTGCTTTCAGATGTTATGCATTACCAAAGATTTATCTTTGGCATTACATCCATTAAAAATTCGTTGTTCTTTGCTGCTCAACGAAGCATTTATATAGTAAATTAATCATAGCAACTTTAGCAAATCAAAGCATTTCAAATTATAAATATTTTTTCATTCACCAGAGAGAATATTATAACATCTTTACTTTTTTGCTGTTTTTCATGCTATTTTGCTGAAAATGTAGAATGATTACATGAGCCTCAGTTTTCCGTATTGAGGCTAATAGTTTTAACTTCAAACTGAGACTCGTGAAAATACGGCTTCAAAATAGGGACTACTTTCTAGGTAATCCTTGCCAGAATTCGAGGGGAGCCAATCAGATCATCACTTTCTTAATCATATGGGTTATCGGAGACAGTACAAGGTCTCCCATCGTAACTCTAATAAAAATGCCTTTATGTCATTCTTGCAACAGATAAAAATGATGAAATAATATTTTGAAAATTACTTGTTCCTCCAGTGCCACTTTGGTCATACTGTGACTGTGACTTTGGTAGCATGTGAACATTGGATCTTGGTGGTGGTATTTCTCTTTGATGGCCTCTCCTTGCTAATTGTTCTTCTTCGATGGATGACAGCGGCGTGGTAATAGAACTATCAATAGCATGTTCTTTAGATGCAATGTGCATATCAAATTTATTGTTTGTTTCTCCTGTAAAAATCAGAAATAATGTCTGTAACATACTGGATAGAAAATGTGAAAGTAAAATGTATAGTAAACTGAATCCTTTGTAAAAGAAGTTGACTTCTTTATATTACTTTAGAAAGGGGAAAAAATTGCCAAATACCAACAGAAATAGTTGCTGGGAGGATTAATTCCATTGCATTTAATGAAAATTCTTTTACGACTTTTTGGAGGCTTTTTTAAACAGAGGGCTAAACTATAGGGCATCCTCTATTGATATTAGCCACTGTCATTGACTCCAAAAGGTGTTAGAGTTCGCATACATTCAGAACATGTTTCTTCACTTCACAAATAAAACGTGCCTCCTGTCATTCAACTTTTCTTTTCTTCATAGAATACACTCAGGATTTGGCTGTCATCCGTCAAAGAAATTGATGTCCTATATGACCCAAGAAAAGTTTCTGTTAGCTTAGATACTGCAGCTTCTTCAGAACTAACGAGGATTTACTGCATGATGCTTCTGGCAAAGCTGAGAGACATCTCAGCTTTCATTCAGGGGTGCAGGAAGCAGGAAGAGCCTTTCAACTGAGTTTAAACAGGCTTCTTCGATAATACCATCAAGAGCCATATTTAGCCAAGACTGGTGTGTAGACAATATATCTTAGATACCTCGTAAACTGATTTTGACACTGCACTCTGCTCTGTACATTCCAATAGACGTTCTATGTATTGTAATTGAAATATTCTTCTTCTTTTTGTTGTACTATTGTGTATTACTATTATCGTATTGTATCGGACATGGAGGGCCCCTTGCAAATCAGCACTTGCTAAAGGGTTACCCTCCTTAAATATATGAAATCAAATCAAGTCAACATGATATTTACATCTTAGACATCCATAATTATGTAGCCTACTTGCATTCATCCATAAATCTAACAATGAAATGAATGTTTCATTGGATTATTAGAATGATATACATACCAGCTTTTATGAGTCCTTTCTTTATCAAACCTAATTGATCATTCAGTAATGGAGAACTTCTAGCAGTTGCTGGCTTAGGAGTAGTCCAGTCAGAATATGGTTTTCTGTTCAGCATCTTTTGAAGTTCAATAAACAGCCTAAAAACAAATCATATAGACATAAAGAGATGGGCACGGCACTAATGAAAGATGGTGAAATAAATGTCTTTTTCAGCAGAATCATTCCTTTTTGTGCAAGGATGGAAAAAATACTGATCTCAGGCTATATTACCTTTTTTGGTCATTGTCTCCATGTGCAGCATGTTGCTAGACCCAAAACCACAGGTCCCAATATACTGTATATACCTCTAGAACCCAAAACCACAGGTCACAATATACTGTATATACCTCTGAACCAAGTAGGAGATGGGCTCAAATTGAAAATGGCATTTGATCTCAATTGCTTCAACTTTGAATTGAGAGAATTTACCAGCTTGAAGTGCTTGATCCAAACCTCAAATGTGCCTAACTTAAAAAAGTTCTACAGGGTGTTTGACAAAGATTGTTTGACATGTGATCAAATGTTGAAAAATTACGATAACATGAACAGGCTCATGGGAAGATAACCCTGTTCCTAAGATTTTGAAATAATTTCAGAGACCACAATCTTGCAAATCCATTGACAATTCACTAAGTGGTGAGCTTTCAAAAATCAAAATATGCGAAGCTGAAACTACAGTAGAGACCTCTTGATAACTAGAAACACAAAACAGCTCCAAGGTTGAGGCAAGGTAACAGAGGGTTATCAAATGTCATACCTCTCTTGTTAATGTCAGAACAGACTACCTAGGACTTTGAATTGTAACAAGTTATAACCATCATCAAAAATTTTTTAAGAATGCAAGTATCCACAAACATCAATTGATGAGATACTGAATGATTTTCAAACTTTGATCAAGTTCCATTTGGTTTGCTCTGAAATAAACAAGAAACACAGAAACGATAGCCCATGCTACTCTTACCACAAGTGCAATTTTGAGGCCTCTACAATCTACAATCTACAATGTCAATCTCCAAAAAGGCTCAGCCCATGACGGAGATACACAATACTCACACTACATCACACCTACTTTACCTAACTACATAAAACTACATACGATATGTTAACAGATTAATAGTTTTGGTGCAAGGGCACTTGGTCAATATATTTTACTTGGGCTGCATGGCAATGCATACATGCTACAGTTTGAGAGATATGACAGATATGACACATTAATATCAACAGTAGGCTTGCGTGGTTTGCAATTTCAGATAAGCCTCTAGTTTCAGGTGTCACATACTAGACTTGTATCCTTCAAAAGCTTGTAGCTCTGCGAATATGCAGCAGATTTGGAAGATTCTGGTGTCTAAAATTAAATAACATTTCAGGAATCAGGCTATCTCATCATGGATTAGCCTGCGCACAGACTCGACTGGTTACGCCAAAGTTAGTTTAGTTGAATGAAAATTTGATGATTTTGATTCAACTAAACTTACTTCAGCGTAACCAGTCGAGTCTACCCGCAGGCTAATTATGGAGTCACTTCATTATGGTGTTATTTTCTAATGTCTAATCAACGTTGAATAATGTTTTTGGGACAGCCTATATTGTAGGGCAACCACATTGTCTGCACAGGAAGCTTCCTGGTTTTCCCTGAGGCTGGATAGCACTCCCTTGCTTGTTTCACTTTCTAGCCAAAATCAACGACATGGCTGCTTCTCCTTGCTAGTTGTGACTAGTTTTGGACGTTTAATCAAACCCTTGCATTTTTTAATCAAACCTTCAGATATTTCTTTGTAGGAGGGACAAACAAGAAGGACAGAAACCGAGATTGATTTCTGAGGCTTGGACTGCGATTACACTAGAGTCCAATACCACGTTAGAATTGGGTTAACACATGATCTAAACTCATTTCTAATGCTGATTCATCTCTTCCAAACAGAATAACTGCAACCTGAAAACTCTCATGTATGTTATCAGCCCCTTTTGTCTATGAAATGGGGATGATGACTTGACAATATTTCTTTTTTTCGTTCAACAATTATGGACGTTTGATAAAAGCAGTGTCCACTTTTACAATGAAGGAAAACCAGCTACTTTGTCTGAACTGAAAGCTGCTGTTGGCGAGTCCGCCTTGCTTCTGTTTGATTTTTTTTGGTTGCTGGCCTAAGTTGAAAACAGAAAGTAGGTACACGTCTGTCTTTCGTGTGAGCACTTATGCTAATCTGCCTGCCCTTGTAATGTTACTAAACTTTGATTGTTTATCTTCTCTGTAATACAAAAAGTTTATTCGTTCGTCATACTCACCATATAAAACCGAAGCCGCTTTTGAAACAATTTCAAACTGCGCCTTTGCTCTCCACATGTTGTTTTCAAACAAACCGCGATTTCTTGATCGTTACCAACAACAACAACATGATTAGCTACCTCAAATAATTACCACACGAAAATGCTGCCTCGCAGTGTGTTCGGTGAAAAATGCTATCAAACTATCGAACTGCCAACGAAACCTTGGTGGCTAACTGACGTGTGATGCAGATGCAAAGTAATAATTGCCAAATACAATGGTTTTTGACCGAGGATAGAACAATTTATCTTGATTTCTACCTCTGGATTTCTTTGTATAGTTTTTACAAACCAAGACATTTGCATAAGAAAGTATGGGAAATTCAATTCGCATACATTAATACACTAATTCCTACGTTTATCTGCTGGTTGCTGATAACAAAAATTCATCTTATATTTCTGAAAAAAATTTCAGTTCCTTAGAGTCATTCTACTACGATGATAAATGCATACATCATCTGCCAGCAGTCCTTTTCTGTATCTTTTGACCACGACATCAAACCCTGTGTACTGTTATATTTTTCTATTCTTGCTGGCTCTGGTACCCAGGGTACTTGCTTGTCCTCTTTCCTCCACCAACATTCTAGCTTGTGAAAAGAATATGATTACTTGAACTATATTTATATTCAATATAAAAATTTACGGAAAAAATTACTGAAAACAGTTACTTGAACTTTCTCATTTCTTCATATTTGGAAAAGTGTGTGTTGCTTTATGGAGTGATAAATGGCCAAATGATGTTTTGAGAGAAACAAACTTTGAATGCTCATGTAAGGGAAATATTGGTCCCTTATCCAAGGCTTTTGGGTAATTTTCAGCGACTCAGTTTGCGATTGGCGAAAAATGAATAACTGCCCTTTTTGTTGAAGCAATTCGTGTGAAGATCTGCATAAGATAGCAATAGAGATTTGAATTTGGTAAAGTTTTCTGCTGCAAACTTCCTATCTTTAACGTGGCAATCCTAAGCGCATCAATGNGCTTTATGGAGTGATAAATGGCCAAATGATGTTTTGAGAGAAACAAACTTTGAATGCTCATGTAAGGGAAATATTGGTCGCTTATCCAAGGCTTTTGGGTAATTTTCAGCGACTCAGTTTGCGATTGGCGAAAAATGAATAACTGCCCTTTTTGTTGAAGCAATTCGTGTGAAGATCTGCATAAGATAGCAATAGAGATTTGAATTTGGTAAAGTTTTCTGCTGCAAACTTCCTATCTTTAACGTGGCAATCCTAAGCGCATCAATGCTGCAAATCGTAAGCTAAGCAATCCTAAGTGAAGTCGTGCGGCAAAGATCACAAAATTATGTAGAAAAGTAAAAATTTGATTTCTGATCTATGATTGGTTGCGCAAGAAATATACCGTGTACAGACTTTAAAGTATTTTCTTGGAATTATCATTTTCATCATAACATCATATTCAGCGCACAAACCTTTTTATATGTCAATACGTGCAGTGCTGCAAGGAAGATAGACTGCAAAGAGTAAATATTCTTTTCGACATATCATTTTACTACAAAAAGATCTATATTACATCAAGAATAACAAGATTTTCCGTGAATCCTTTGCTAGCTACTTCAAAATAGACCACCTTTGCTGAAAGTTTTTGCCCTGTTTAGGAAACTGCCAACACTCAATTATCAAACCCATCATAAAACTTTCTTTCCATTTCTTTTGTCAATGATCTAAATATATTCAAAGATGACAAAATGTTTGTCTTGCCGAAGAACCATTATTTTGAGATTCTCTATCATCTTTCGAGTCTACAATCATGCTTTGCTTTCTTTTAACATCTACAATGATTATCACCAGGGATTTTTGCAGCATGTTTCAAAACCAGGCAGCTCAAAAAGATATAAATTTGCTAGTTTCAACACCAATGACAAGATCAGCTATACCTGCGAAAAAAGTTTGGTCTTTGATCTACTTGCCAAAAAAAGAAACTTTAAGATCGGCCATGCAATCAAATTTTGGTGATTTTATCAAACAGGGGTTCTATGAAGGGACATCCGGTAAAACCTAGACTTGCCCCAAATCTGTTTCGTCAACTGTAATAAGTCTACCAGAAAGTATATTACAAAACATTTCGCTTTTCACTTTTCCCTTCAATTTTTTGACTTTTTTTGACGAAATAGACTTGGGGCAAGTCTAGGTAAAACCTTACAGGGCAGAGATTGATATCGGAAAAGCACATTGATATCATGCTACACTGTCTTTTCCCGCTTTGATAACAAAAGCAGCTGCAAATGTCACAATGTTTACAAAGTACCCATATCTCATAAGTTCTCTGGCTAAATGTTTCATCAGGCCCTTTCATAAAAAGGCAAAAAGAGCGATGTGCATCAGTCATTTCTGTGGGTAACTTGTTCTTCCTGGCATCTGAACTGAAGCCAGCTATCTTGAAGAATAAAGACTTTCCTTCGTTTTACTGGGATATGGGCACCGCCGGTTCCAAGATTTGTCTGTCCAAATCTTAGGACAAAGAAACATTTCTCCTCGAAAAGACCTCCTTAGTCCCAGAGTTTAATCAATCCATCCCATCCACAAGTCACTATTTTCGAAGTTTCATGTGGCAGCCATTCGCAGCCTATGCAAACATCGTCATGTGCTTTGAATTTACTGTGAAGAAAATAAAAATCATATCAGGAAGGTCAAAAATAAAGAAAAACATGCTCAACCGGAGTTGCAACCTTTGAAAAATAAGTAGAATTATACTTTGCAACTGAGGAAGCAAACCGTTATTGCAGCAACGAAAAACTCATTTTAGATATAGTGTGGCATACTTTATTGGGATAAACCCAAATCAGCTGTTCTGTTCTATCGTAAAAAAGGTTCTTTCATTGCCCTTTTTAATCTTCATTTGATATTCTGTTGGCTCAACTAAAACGGTTTTAGAATTGTAAAATAGTACTCCCAACGGGAACCATTTGTTGATAAAAAGTTAATCTCAAAAAGCCATACTTCAACTCCAATACACAGGTCCATCTTAGTGAAAATATCATGGCCTTTGCAAAAGGAAACATCTTTATTGTAGCATTCTCCGAGTTTATATTTTCCGACTTCATATTGTATGTATCTTGGTTGTTTTTATGAAAGCTCGTTGGGACCAAAGTTAGTAAACTAGTTCCAAAAATGTGAAAGAAGTGGAAAGCTTGTCCAATAGATTAAAGAGCTTACCAATAAAGTTTTGTGCTTTTCCAATCCCATACATTTAACTTTCCATCCGCATCACCAGACATGACATAACTATAGAATAAAGATAATAATACAGTTCTCTATTAAGGGGCTACCTTTTCAGCAACGAAAGTGCTGTTATCAATAAGGACCCTGTCAAAAACATAAAGATTTAAGGAGAAAATATGAATTAAAATTGAGTTAGTAACAATCAAAATCTCTAAAGTTTTTTAAACTTGTCCTCTACCTTAACATTTTTCTTACGATAAAAAGTGTTCTCTCAACTTTGATTTAAAAATTATAATTGATTCCAGGGAACGTATTTCTCTTGGTAGCTCATTAAAACAGTCTTGAAAATAAAGGGACCTTTTCACAGTTTCTGTTTTAACCAAGGGCAGTCTAAGTAAAGATTTATTGTTTCTTGTATCGTGTGGTCGACATTCTCTGTATACGTTTTGAGGGCTTGTATGGAGGTCCCTTGACGACATGTGAATATTTCTATTACTATTTTCATCTTTTTCTGATTATTGATTGAGATAAGTTTACATCTGTTGTTTTCTTACAATCCATATATTACTTTTTGCGCTCTAGTTTATACACTTTCAAATTTCTTTGACATTGTATCTGAAACTTTAACAAATAGTGAAATGAACACGAGTTAGAGTTCACCATATTTTTTCTGAAACCACATAGACACCACGGAGTATCTGTGTTCAAACTTTTACTATTTCAAATAAAATTTTCAATCAAAATGTCTCAATTCCAGAATAAAGCAGTTGCTATCAAGCAGAGAAGCTTATACTTGCAGGGTGAGTGGCCGAGCAGCTTATACAGTTTCCATCCAGTGAATGAAGTTAAGCTCAGTCGAGTAATGTTAAACTCCTGACCTCGCAACTCACCTCGCCGTCCTTTGCAAGGGACGTTAAACTAGGGTCCCATGCCTGGATGTGGCAGTGGGCTTAAATTAGCTTTAAGTAGCTAGAAATGCTTCCTGCCCACCCAAAATAAATTACTGAAAAAAGTATGTATCAAGAAAATTTCAGAACAAAATATTGACATCACGTTTGTGAATATTGAATAACTTACTTCATATCTGGCGAGAAGTTCACTTGACAAGCATAACCTGCACTCTACGAAAAGAGAAATACGATATTTTTCAAACCTGTATGTAAAACGAGCAGTACATTTTCAGAACTACAGTGAAAAGCCCTCGAGTTGCATTGCTTTAATTATTTGGGCTCTAATTACGTCAAATTTTTACAAAAGTATTCTTTCATTTAGAAAGCCTAACAAATGTCGTACAGAGGTTGAATACAATCCCAACTTATGTCCAAAAAAACAGACATATCTGAAAGCCTTTTTACCGTAAAAGCCCTATTAAGCACCCCTATCTAACAAGCACCCTCTCTAGCAAGCAATATCAAATTCCAGATTCTACCAAAAATTTTCCATTCATTGAGCTAAATAACTTTTGTGTAAATTTTGATATGGTTTGAGATAAAACAGTGTCGAATTTGTGTATTTGACTCGTAAAATTGTATGTTGAATCTGCAAAATACGGTGTAAAAGAACTAAAAAGCTATCATATATATCCTGGTCTGTTGATTTTGTGAATATGCCCCCCTCTCTAATAAGCTCCCCTCTGGAGTGTCAGAAATTAAATAAGCCCCCCCCCGGGGCTTAATACAGCTCTTACGGTAGCTGAACCTCTACTAAGCAATCTGATAGGCCAATTTCAACAGCTCTGTTTATCTCCTGGTATGATTCTCCTTCGTCAGGTCACGTCTAATGATTTGTGGTGATTTATGCAAGATGAAAAATTTAGCGATTTACAAAGTACATACCATTCTAACTTTCAAACGTTCTTCCTCTTACCGTGTGTCCTTTGAAAATCTTTTTCCTGTTTTGTCGAAACTTATTCAAAACTCCATAAATGAGAATTTGATTATCCATGGACTGACAAGCCAACCATTTTACTAAGGAGGAAAGGAATTAAATTAGTAATAAATTAGCTCCCCACTTACACGAAACCAGCAGAATTCTATACTGTATGGTAGAATCCAAAGATACTGTAAAGCATAAAACTCTGAGTCCAGTACAAAAATGTTGTAATTTTGCGTCATTCGCCAAAAAAAAATACCAAAATTTCATTCAAATTCAGTACCAGTTTTAGACCAGAAGAACTTCACATTTTCTGCGGAAAACACTTTGGTTATTGGCACCATAGACGTAGGAACCGAGGGGGCACTGGGGGCACGTGCCCCCAAGATTTTGCAATAGACAAAAGAAGTGTTCTTTCCATTTTCAAGAAGTGTCCCTTTAGCTTAATGAAAAAAGTGCCCTTGAAGTGTTGTGCCCCCCCCTCAGTTTGAAACGCTTCCTACGTCCCCAATTGGCATCAATCAATGTTTGGTTGATAGCAGAAAGGCTAAAATTATTTTCTTTCATTTACAGTTGGGTGATAATTTGAGTGTACTTACAGTTGGGCGACAAAGTCGCAGAAGGCATTGAGTGCATTCCAGGATCCGCAATATATTTCGTATCAACTGGAATATCCCTGCAAACGGAAAAGAAAAGATAATATCACAGAAAAGCATGGGCATCATCTTACAGCTACATTCAGTTAGTAAAGATGANTACAAAAATGTTGTAATTTTGCGTCATTCGCCAGAAAAAAATACCAAAATTTCATTCAAATTCAGTACCAGTTTTAGACCAGAAGAACTTCACATTTTCTGCGGAAAACACTTTGGTTATTGGCACCATAGACGTAGGAACCGAGGGGGCACTGGTGGCACGTGCCCCCAAGATTTTGCAATAGACAAAAGAACTGTTCTTTCCAATTTCAAGAAGTGTCCCTTTAGCTTAATGAAAAAAGTGCCCTTGAAGTGTTGTGCCCCCCCCTCTCAGTTTGAAACGCTTCCTACGTCCCCAATTGGCATCAATCAATGTTTGGTTGATAGCAGAAAGGCTAAAATTATTTTCTTTCATTTACAGTTGGGTGATAATTTGAGTGTACTTACAGTTGGGCGACAAAGTCGCAGAAGGCATTGAGTGCATTCCAGGATCCGCAATATATTTCGTATCAACTGGAATATCCCTGCAAACGGAAAAGAAAAGATAATATCACAGAAAAGCATGGGCATCATCTTACAGCTACATTCAGTTAGTAAAGATGAAATGGCCAAAATATTTAGGGATAGTGTTATGAAGTTACACAAGAAAAGGTCAGTTAGACCATGGGCAATAATGCACCGTTGATGTGACCTATATTATGATCAAAATTGTATTCTTACTCACTGTGTGTTGTTTCTCTTCCACTGCATTGCGAGTAAAGCTTGATGACGTTGCTATTCCTTCATTCTTCTCTAGTCACAGCAAAGAATCGAATGCCGCCATTATGCAATTCAAGTTGAAACTGTTGGAGCTCCTACGCAGCAATACGTCCCATTTCAAACTTAAATAATGGCGGCATTCGATTCCTTGTTGTGACGAGATGAGAATGAAGGAAGAGCAACATTATCAAGCTTTACTCACAATCACGTGGAAGAGAAACAACACACAGTGAGTACGAATACAATATTTATCATAATATAGGCCACATCAACGGTGCATTATTGCCCATGGTCAGACAAAAGTTTAGCCGCGATAAACGGCCAATTTCTTTAAGCGTTAGAGTGACAACGTAGAAACCAAAGATATCTTCTTTGGAAAGGTAGTGTTTTATTTATTATTCTTGAAACCAACTACTAAACATATAATTGATTTATAGCTGCAGTGTGCCCCCCTCAATGTTTCGATTTTCTTTTTGACAGATGTAACATTATATATTGTTATTTCACAGAAAGTCATGAACCGTGAATACCAGGGGCATTTCCGATCTTCTCATCAAGTTCATGCAAAACATTTTCGAGTTTCTACACTGTTTTTCGGCAAAAACCATAGTCTCATTTCCCAAGCATCGTTGGGAAAATCGTCTGAATACTCTAATTCCAATCTGGAAACTTTTGGAATCCAAAATTGTTCAGGCCTATTGTTGGATAATGTTCAAGAGAAGGATTCTTGTGTTTGTTTCTGGTGCCATCTACTTCAGGGGACAAGAAGAGAAGCTTCGTTAAGCAGAGCTGCACTATATGAATTGTTTTAAGAATATACAATAAGATGATTACCACAGAAAAAAAATGATCCTTACCATTCCCATATTCGAATACTTTTATCGTCCGATGTAGTCACAATCCTTTTATTTTGATCCACAAATGTTATTGTATTTACTGCACCTAAATGTCTGTCGTATTCTTGGACGATTTCATTTTCTCTTATGTCCCACTGTGAATTGAGAAAAACATGATGATCAAGACTTTGTAGATCATTTGAAGAAGAAATGAAGATTTCTGCTTTGCGCAAGAGAAGTAAACAAGGGCAGATTTTGTAATACAATAGCAACATTTGCGTTTGATTGACACCTCAATTCAAAGCGATTAGTGACTGCAGACAAAGAAAATTCTCTCAACCAGAAAGTCCAAACAAACAAAGCCGCAGAAGTTTCCCCGAAACTAGTAGGGCAAACTCTCGCCTTGTGCAAGCGAAAGATGGTTTTCAAGAGAAGTTACGTGCTTTCAACGAAAGAAAAAGGGTAAATCTAAAGTTCTGTCCGGCGGATTTTGTCTATCTGATCCAGGAGCTGATTTTTAATCATTTCATTTAAGCCCTAAATACGCGAGAATTACAATACCTTCTGCTCGGCATACACTGCGCACTTTCTACCAGGTGTTCATTGTTCACAATGACGTAGATTTGAATCTTTGAATCATGTGTGGATGAATTTTCATTCGCCGTATAATAACAGGCAGGGGGGGGGGGTGGAGAAGGAGTAGGCACGACTAAAGAACAGATCAGCTACGATAAATCACGAAATATCTAAAACTACCAGTTGCTTCGCCAGTAGGCACTACTACGTTAATGAATCAAATAACGTTCAGCGGAAGTTAAGAGTTGAAATATTACAATGGAGATGGCACTGTTTTCTTGCAAAAGAAAATCAAAACAATTTGCTTACCGTTATCATCTTTTTATCCGACATTCCAGTGATGAACAAATGTTGTTTATCCTGCAAAACAAATTCATCCGTATTATAGCATCTCTGAACAAAAAAGGGCAAAATGAGCTGCAATAAATAAGGAAGAGTAGGAGATGAATGATCCATACAAAAAAGTTCTGCAAACCTTGACAAAACAAACAGATGGAAGCTCTAAAGTAGACTGATGATATGGTCGTAGTTATCGCTATTGAAATACTGCCGGACGCTCCTAACTACGACTCATAATCAAACACCATTATTTTGAAATGACTATGACTGCCTCGTTTCGATAAGGGCCTAGGCAGAAAAGCACAAACATTTGTAGTTTTCAAATGAAACACATTGATTTTAAAACTTCACAATAAATCACTTAATGCTTAGCGAAAGTAGCAAAATAGTACCTACGTACAAGATTTGATATTGTCGCCAACCGTTTTCATGGTATTCTAGTCATGAAGACTTTGTTCTGTCCGGCCAAGCTCCTTGAAACTCTGCTTTGAGCTTCGAGTTGCCGTTGGTCAACATCAACCAATCGAATTTGCAGAAATTCTTATGGCGTTGTATTTTGTTGTATACTTTGTACATGACTGTGTATAGCAGCCTCGTTCCAAAGGGCTTTCAAAAGTGAAAAAAGTCAGTCCAAAAATATTGCCGTAATAATATGAGTCCCAGTAAGAGCGGTCTCGGTCTGGTGTAATAGTCTCGTTTTGAATAGCGATTACTGGGACTCATCGTAATTAGTCTAGCTCTAAAGTCTAAAACCAGCAGTTTTGCAATCCAACGGGTCACAACATATACATTTTATTTTAGCTACCGTAAAAGCTCTATTAAGCCCCCCCCCCCTTATATAAACTTTGCAGAGGTTACAAAAGATTCTTCATTTATTGAGCTAAATAAGTTTGCATGTTGATTTTGATGTGTTTTGAGATAAAACTTTGTCGAATTCATGTATTTAACTAGTAAAATTGTATGTTTAAACCGCAAAATGTGGTGCAAAAAGGACTAAAAAGTGTCCAAAATTAAATAGGCCCTTCGGGGGCTTAATAGAGCTTTTACGGTATTCCACAAAAGACTCTGAATCGAGCGACATTCTGATAGATCTTTATACGAAAATGTTGGACTGAGTGGCTTTGGAGCTTCCATCACGGCTGTTCACATTCGAACATTCCTCAGATTTTCATAAAGTTATAAAATGTCTTTCGATCAAGACTTTGTTTGCAGATTTAGCTAAAAAAGGTCTGTTGCATAAAATCCTTGCTGTCATGAATCAACGTTGGGAGAAGAAGTTAAAAACAGCAGTACTTGACATATCGATGGAAATCATCCTCCAATAATGTTTTACGGGCAAGGGGAAATCTGAAAAACCATCTACTTATAAAAAGTCTTGTAAAAATGAAATAGGGTAAAAAATAATAGAAACCTCATCAGGATTAAATTTCACACAATATGGAATTTTGTTGTTGCTGAACCTTCCAAGGCATTCCCCTGCAACAAAGATGTCAAAGATTGAACAAACTCCATGCTAACCTTTCATTTATTTGGTTGTAGCACCGTGAAAGGTGCTGCTCCAAAAGAATCTACAGCGCTATAATTTGGAATACATCCACTAAAATCCAGAACAGCTCAATGATGCATAATATTGACATAGCCCTATATCAGGGTGTAGGGACGAAATGCACAAATCAATATACTACCTAAGACGTCTATACAAAAGTTGGAGGACAACATGTTTGATGGATGGGCCCAGGAGATCGAAGCTGTACCAAAAAAAATTGATCCCTAGAACATCAGTAACCAATATTGTTGATGCTTTTCTACTCAGCCAATTTCGTCAGTGCAATAAAATATGCATCTGGGGGGAGGAGGGGTACTGAACCATTTACGTTGCCTGGAAAAAAGCATTCAACCCTGATTCAAAAGGTACAAGGGGTTGATCATCAATCTTTGATTTTGATTATCTTCATTACAAAATCTGCAAATGTCACCAGAAAATGGTACTCAATCTCAGCATAGGTTCCAAAAGTTTCAAAAAGTTGGTGCACATTCTTTGACCTATTTCTTTGAATTGACAGGCTTGAAAGAAACTTAGCTACTCTGCTATTATTCTACAGTTGGACTTTTCAGAAATCTTGAATCTTTTTTGAAATTACAGCGTAGTTTATGTTTCAATTCATTTTAGGAAGTGACGTCATCAAATGTCTAAATCGTAAACAATACGAGGAAAAGACTTGGGCTTGATACAATATTGTAGCCATTCATAAACTATGGTCTTCTTTAAAATGTTTCTCAGAAAAAGTTTAGGAATCACGATGGTTTGAAGATTTATCACACTTTTTTTTCTTGAATTCTTGAGAAAGAAGAAAGGCCCTCTAAAAAATATTGAGGATTTCTGAAAATTCCAACGGTAGAATTATAGAAAAGTAGTTACAGTTCTCTCAAGCCATTCAATTAGAAGAAATAGGTCATAGAATTTTACAACTTGGAGCATTTGCGCTTCGTTTACACTCATTTACTAAATAAATAAAAAGGGTATTTTGTGCTTGAATACTTTATATTCCGCTTGGAGGTAGTTTAGTTTAATGATAATGATAATGATGATGATCTTCTTTAAAGTTGGTCTATTTACAATAGTAATATAATCACTAATTAATACCAACTATTTACAAAAATAACTTTAACAGAAAATATATAAATTTACAATTCTGGCTATTTACAAATCCGGCAATTACACTTATCGATCGCCAAGCCAGTGCTTGATCGCTCTTTTGAGAGCTGCAACTTTTGGAAGTGCTTTAACTGGTCACTAAGGGTGTTCCAAAGGAGGCTTTTTCTAAAGGATAATGACTCTATTCCAAATTTGTTGTTCGTGTTTTTGCCAATCGACATAAATTTTTTGTTCGTAGGTCGTATTTCACAACCTTTTCTTCATGAAATTCCCAAATATATGAGGAGTTCAAGTTGTTAATGGTTTTGTAAACTTCGATCATCAGTTTCTGGAGATCTTGAACATGTATTTTCACGCTTTCACTTTTCTCCAGTAACTCATCAAAGGAAGAGTCATAGTCCTTGAAGAGGATCCTTAGTGCACGTTTGTGTGTGCGGTTTATTTCGTTATTAGCAGCTTTCGTAGAAAAAAGCCAGTTAGTTAAAATGAGCATACCTGTTTCGGTATCCCAAAGTTTTATCCATCTGTCATAACCACAGCTTAAGAATTGAGTTCCATCATTATTGTAGCAAATGTCACGAACGGCTTTTCCATGACCTATAAACATAATATTACACTGTATCTAGATTATAGTGTTATTGCTAAGTATAATTTGATAAAAAATGCATCTGAAAAAAAAAGTTAAAAGATTGGTAGGAAAATCAAATTTTCCAAATTTTCAAATTTCGAGCCCCTGGGAGTGGATAACTCAAATGAACTTACCTACATATTCACGAGAATCAAAGGAGCAAATGAGGCAAACCAATGAGACGTGAAGAAAATCTATGAGAGTTTTGAAGACTTAGCCTGCGTGCAGCCTCAACATCTAACAACAACAACAACAACAACAACAACAACAGCAACAACAACAACAAAGTATAGACTTTCGAGGAAGAAGTGTTAAGGCTGCACGCAGACTATGAAGACTGGAAAAATGTAAAAGAAAGATACAAGTCAAAAAAAGTATGACAAAGATAACTAAAATTACCTGTGTACGTTCGTATTAATCTTCGTTTGTTATATACTTCCCATAACTGTAAAATGATTTTTAAGAGAGTGTGAGTACTGAGCACAATACGTCATTAACTGTTTTAAATCATTCAATTACACGAGTCATAATGCGGGTGCTCCGTTGTGTTCAATGATACACTTCCATTGAAGAGTATTCGTGAAATTTAAGGTATTTCATTTTAACGAGTAAGTACTTGACTGTCTTAAATCATTCATGTACGTGAAACATGATGTGGGTGCTCCGTTGTGTTCAATGATAGACCTTCTTCCTATTTAACAGTATTCGCGAAGTTCAACGTATTTCGTTTTCAACGAGTTTCTCTGTAGCTTCGTGTGGAAAATTCAATAGACCTTTTAGCTATTCTGAAAAAGATCAGAATAAAAAGATGTTCTGCTACATTTTGTAGAATTTCCAAATGTGCACAATACCAATAGAAGCTCTAACGCCACTCCCTCCATCGAACCTTGCGTATAAGAATGTATAAAAATAACGCTCGAGCCTAGACTGATTACGATGAGTCCCAGTAATCGCTATTCAAAACGAGACTATTACACCAGACCGAGACCGCTCATACTGCGTCCGGCAGTATTTCAAAAGCGATAACTACGACCATATCATCAGTCTAGCTCGAGCCAGACTCTTTTGTAGAATAGCTAAAAGGTCTATTGGTTGGATGCGACTTATTCTTAGAATAAAATGTTCCAGCATATGCATTGACACTTCTAGAAAATATTGACGCTATACCAGGTGATTTAAAACAAAGTCAACCGAGAAAGTGTGTCGTATAAAGCCCTGGCAAAACGACTGGACTTTTGCACTGAACACGCACTGGACATTGCTAACCTTGTTCAGCGTCTGAACATCAAGAAAATTTAGGTTGTGGCAAAACGACTGAACATTGTCCAGTGAGCATTTGCTGGGCAAAAGAAATGTGCAAAGTTTTTTGGATTGAGAATTCAGTTTGGGAAGTCTTAGGCAAACTCCCAACAGAGCACCAAGGAGCTCGTAAACAAAAAGATAGCCAGCCATGGTTTTGACTATCATTCCGAGATAAAAACGGAAGAAAACCAATAGAAACGCAAGGCAATGGGAAAAGATACTATTAATGAATGAGAATGTTTGTAAATGACACGAAGGAGTTGCCAATGGAGAACAAGCTTAGCTTGGAATGAAAATATGTGAATAAAATCGTCCACTATTTCATTGCAATGCGCGTGCGTAAACTGGACAATGTCCAGTGGTGTGGCAAAACGACTGAACATTTTTCCACAACATTTTCAAACAAAAGAAATTTAATCTTGTCCACTGAACATTTTTGACTGCCTTCAAAATCAACTGAACAACGCTCAACATCGCTGAACACGACTGAACAAGACTGGAAAAGGTGGCAAAACGACGCAACATTTTGCGCTGAACATTTGTCCAGTGCATGTCCAGTACAAACGTCCAGTCATTTTGCTGGGGCTTAACATTTCGTTCTGCAGCAGAACGAAAACAGCTTCCTATCTTTGATGACTTTCGGTGGGTTCTAAGTCAGCCCGGATCGGATTCACTAAATCCTTATGATTTTATTGCCACTTTGCAAAGTCGAAGAAAAAGAAAAAATAATTGCTATGCAAGTTGGAAGTTTAGCAAGTAAACAGCGTTTGAATTACTCCTGTCGCCAGTGGTTGGCTTTATTTTCGACACCACCAGGTTTTTCGAATCATGCTCGTGCGGGTCATTCAGTTTGCCACTGTACATGCCCACTCAGTTTCAGTGTGTCCACAAATTAGAAGCAAGCTCTTTACAGAAAGCAAAAAAATAACGTCATCGTTGTTCGTTCACTTACTTTTATTTTTGAATCCATACTGCATGATAACAATAAATGACCAGATTTTGGAAACAATCGGATAGCTGACACGCCTTTGGAATGCCCGGTCCTGAAATTGAAAAGGGATAAAAGTATAAAAATGGAATCCAACTGAAGAACACAACGAAAATAATCCTGATAGCAATAGATAAATTATGACAAAAAGAACAGACACTGTAACAATAGCAAAATTTCACCTTTAATTCAACAGTAAATATTTGTAGGAAAAAGAGGACAACTAACCAAGTGTGAATTCGTTTCTTTGGCAGATAACATTTATCAGGTGGTTCTTCTGCAGTCAAATTAACACCAAGATCTTGTGGTATATGAAGAAATGACCTTCCTTGATAATCGTATGCATCGGTGACTAAAAATGATAGGAAACATTATGTCAAATGCTCGCCGGGATGTGGCAGGGAAGGCTCCATGTTAGCACGCTTGATCACCAATTTGGTAGTTCATGGTTTGGGTCCCCGCCCAGCAGGACCCGCTACATAAAGCAAGCTGTACCTGACAAGCATAAATCTTGTCAGATACAGCTGACATAATAATGATAGTTCCTCTGAGACCCCGCTTACACGAGAGAAAACTGGATCGATCCAGAATGGGATCGATCCCAGACTGGTACGGATCGGCCTTGCGTTTACACGGGATCGCTCGGGATCGATCCACTATCCGTGCTAGTTTGGGATCGATTGCCAGAGGGATCGATCCTGTTACAGCCACATGTAAACGGCTGGATCGATCCCAAACCAGCACAGATGCAAAACGAGGCAAGCCGAAAAAGGAAATCGAGGCGTATTCATAATGACACCTTTTGGTCACCCTGTCAACAAATGGCGCGAAGTCTTTACGCATGCCCAAGTCTTTATAAGGAGTCTGGGAATCAGTGATAAGGTGACTGGATCGATCCCGTGTAAACGCAACATAATTTGGGATCGATCCCATGTAAACACCTACAAAATTTTGGGATCGCATTGAAATCCACAAGACTATGAAAAAAAACCTACTTTTATGCAGGATACTTTTTATTTCAAATCAGCTTCCAATCTGAATTATGATGGTTTGGGTATTTGGGTCGCAAGGCATGGAATAGTGTACCAAACGAGATCAAATCCTCCGAAACTCTTAACATATTCAAACGATTGATAAAGCAATAGTCTGGCATTCAGTGCAATTGTAATGTGTGTAGATATGAAGAGCCTTGAGACATATGATTGAAACGAATTCAGCACCAGTTGCGAAAAATCTGTTCTGTCTGCATACTCAAAGCGGGGTTGGAATGTATTATAATTTTCGTCAATTTGCAATCAGAAAAAATTGCTATGCTTTCGTTATTCGAATTAGATTAGTTTCTTTTTATTTTGTAATTAGAAACTAGAATGATTTGTTTTCGAATTAAAATAAGATCTCCCTCTCTCTCTCTCTCTCACACACACACACACACACACACACACACACACATACACACACACACACACACACATATTCACACACAAGTGATCAATCCTTTAAAAAGCATACATATCTATATCTTCTCTAAAAGTATTCAAAGAAACCATGCAGCTGTGTACCTACTGTATAGGAGCTAGCGTATCAGGAGATTTTAGGACATTTAAACGTCAAAGACTAAGAAACTCACTGTGTAACTTGGATTTTTCTTCCACTTTTTCTTCTTCTTTCTTGCCTTTCTTTTGCTTCACTGATTCGTACTGTTCCAGAACAGCTTGTTGCTCCTAATAAAACAACATGATTTTAGCAACTATCTTCCAGCTGTCACTTTACTACAATTTTTACTTTGAGGGGGCTTTCACTATTCAAGAGGTTAGTTCAAATTTACCGGTAGCAGTCGATCAGTCTTCGAAATAATTCGGGGCTTCACTTCCTCTGACAACACCCTGCTACCTCTGACAATTGTAAAATTTCACGTTCTTAAACCGTCTGATGTATGAGAGGATTACGAAAAGGAAATTAACGAGTCACCAGTTAATCTCGTGCAGGTAATTAGTTCATCATAAAATCAGGTAATTAGTTCATTATAGAATCAGGTAATTAGTTCATCGTAAAATCAGGTAATTAGTTCATCATAGAATCAGGTAATTAGTTCATCATAGAATCAGGTAATTAGTTCATCATAGAATCAGGTAATTAGTTCATCGTAGAATCAGGTAATTAGTTCATCATAGAATCAGGTAATTAGTTCATCATAAAATCAGGTAATTAGTTCATCATAGAATCAGGTAATTAGTTCATCATAGAATCAGGTAATTAGTTCATCATAGAATCAGGTAATTAGTTCAT
>REGL01000089.1:43287-53511 GCA_004194395.1 Aurelia aurita complex sp. Pacific | reverse complement strand
TCACCTTCTAAATGTGCGAACTCATACTATACGGCTAAACTATTGATTTGATTTGATTTGATTTGATTTGATTTGATTTGATTTGATTTGATTTGATTTGATTTGATTTGATTTGATTTGAGGATGGAAGGAAAATGGTTTGCAAGGAATGAGAGAGGAAGTATCGTATTTTAGTAATGTTCTTCTTTGTTGTCTGTAAATAAACAGTGGGCATATAACTCATCTTTCTTCCCGACACAACCCTGAATGTTGTTCTGGATTCACTAGTTCATGCTTAGAACTGATGGCTGGCCTCTATCTTGCTCTTTGTTATATTTTTACGAGGAAGTAACAGCGCTCGCTTCGCTCACCTTCTAAATGTTCGAACTCATACTATACGGCCAAACTATTGATTTGAGGATGGAAGGAAAATGGTTTACATCGAATAAGAGAGGAAGTATCGTATTTGGCATCAGTAACGTTCTTCTTTGTTATCTGTAAATGAACAGGAGGCAAATGTGTGCTTCATCGACGAACTTGGCCCATGGACCTGAGAAAATGGTCAAAACATCAAATACATCGGAGCAACAGTTAAAATTGGCAGAACTACGGCAGGTCCTTCAACAAAAGGGAATCCATTGGATATCGGTATCAAAGATCCCCTCGTAGAATTTATGACGTCTATATTTTGATAATATTCCATCACCACATTTCATAAGTTTTCACATTTAGGAAATACAGAGGTTCGTTCCTGAGATTTCTCATGACTGGCAAAGGGCAGCATCTTTGATTTTACAAGGCTTCTGGTGACACAGAGCTTGAAGAACAGACTCCCAAAAAACCACACCGAAAGATTTTCGACGGACAGTGTTCACTGGTTAGTTTAAACAACAACTGAATGCAACATGAAATACCTATCCAGCAGTTTTCTCAAATAAGCCGATCAGATGTCACGAAACCTTCCATTGCAAGATTGCAATTGAGTTCTGAATTTTCAGTAAAACTTAAAAGCACAACAAACGTTCTATATCTTCGAACTATAAGCCCTAATAAGCAATCAATAATCTGCAAACAATACCAAGTTCTGCTTTACTTTGTACCGGGTGTCCCAAAATGATATATTATCATTTGATTCCTAAGATGTCCATAACCGATGAACCAATTTTAAAAACTTTGCTTTATCCGATTGCCGAGAGGCTAAATTAAATTCAATGATGTTGGTTGTGATTTAGGCCGATGTCCTCATGTTGAAAAGAAGATTGATAAACGTGCTCAAATTCAAGCCTTATATGGCATGAAAAAGAAACGGCCTACTTTCCCAGTCAATATTTTAGATGTGATGCAAAAGGCTGAACTTATATGTCGTTCAGAGAATATAGTATGTCGTTGAGAGAATACGAAGTTAGTTAATACTGAATTCAGAGAATATACGAATATGAGTTCAGACTTTTGAATCACATCTAAAATGTTGATTGGAAAAATACACCGTTTCTTTCTCATGCCATCTAAGGCTTGCATTTGAGCAGGTTTATCGCTCTTTTTTTCGAGATGAAAACGCCTTGGTAAAACCACAACCAACATCATAAAATACAATTTAGCCTTTAGGCAATAAAAAAATACAAAGTTTTTGAAAATCGGTTCATTGGTTATAGAAATGTAAGCAATCAAACAATAATACATCATTTTGGGACACCCGGTATGTAATTCAACTAAACCAAGCGATTAAGGAACAATACCTTTATACGATTCAATATCAGATGGATCACCACCATCCTCTCGTCTTCTCTTGTCACCAGGACGGGCTTTGACGTCTTCAAACACAGTAACCTCTGAAAACAAAACAGTAACAACATGAAAAATTGCAGTTAAAATCACAAATATATAGCGCAAGTGTGACCACTATGGAAACAAAGGCACATGGACCTTTAAATGCTATCCCTGCCATTCTAATGAACAGCGCTTCATCCATGACATTTTCATATGCCATTCCCCTTACCTATATGAGATAGGAACTTTTTATCCCCTTTTCAACGGTATTGAGCTCTTTATGTGTATATTTATTCAATTCCTTGGCAAATGATTACTTGAAAGCAGCATATGCTTCAAATCTTCAAAACAGATAGTGCAGATCGCAAGATTAAATGGATTGACGCAACTTTAGGTACTTTGCTGCAAGTGTACAGTGAAAGTTTCTGATACCTTGATTATTTTCTATGAAAAGAACTCAAGTACAGTTTTGAGTAAAGAGCAAAACGTCTAAATTAATGAAGGAACATTGGAGCATTTTCAAGGACACCATAGTTTATGAAGGTCTACAATATAGCAGTGAGAAGAACTCTGTAGCTTTTTCCTCAAATATTACAAATGACTATCATAGGGCTCTAACCTTTCAAATTTTTAAAATTCTATGTCATTTCTCTTTGAATTGAATGGCTTGAAAGGAAGTTATGGTACTTCTGTAAATCTGCCATGGACAGTTTTTAATATCCTGACTTTTTTCAAAATGGCGGCAATTTACTTATTTTTGAAAAAAATCATGGACAATTTGGAAAAAAAATTAAATCATCATAAATCCTAAACCAACAAATGAAAAATGATATTAACTCCAAGAAAACCATAGTTTATGAAGGTCTACAATATGGTGGCAAGCACAAATATGTAGCTTCTCTGGTTTACGATTTAGAAATTTAATGATACTTCAAATTTAATAAATGCCGCCATTTGAAACTAATCAAGATATCAATAAATTTTCATGGCAGATTTACAGACAAAACACCAAGTACCTTCCAAACCATTTAATTCAAAGGACTTGATACTAAATTTACGAATTTGTAGATGTCATCGTAAAAGCCACACTCTGATGAGAACGTAGGTTCGAAAGGCCTAAGTGTGCTAAACATTTATCTGTTTCTTTGTGCCTGCCTCCTCCATAGTATATAATTTTTAATTCAAAGGAAATTGAAAATCGAATTTTGCACCAACCTTTGTAAAGATTTGAGCCCTGTGTTCAAATGACTTACCTTTCGAGTCAGATGCTTTACCTTGATCACCAACCAGTCTAAAGACAAACAACAGAAAATCAGTATATCACACGTAAAATCTTAGATTTAATCTAGCAAGATTCAACTCCTGTAAAAGCATAACAAAGAAACAAAACCTGTAACAAGGGAGAAAACTGTTAAATCCTGCAAAAGAAACAACAAATTAATATTTAACCCTGAAAGGAAAGAAAAAATTAAAAAGTTAATAGCTGCAATAAAGGGCAACATTGAATAACCAAAAATGCGTTCTGTCACACACTGATCATTAATTTTGTCTTGCAGGATTAAACAGTTTTCACCTTAGTTACAGGTTTATTTTGATTATTATTCTTTTCCAGGAGTTACACAGTTCTCCTTCAACAGATTACTTAATAATATCAATAATAAATATATCTAGGCCAAGACAGCCTCTAACCTGATTACAAAACAACATAACTATAAAATTAACTATGTTACTGCAGCATGAAATTAATTACAAAAATATTAATTGTTCTGATAAACATAGATGCCACTATACTCGATGATAATGATAATGAACATTAAATGGTGCTCGTTTATTGCAAGCAAGATTCAAATTTCAGATTGGAACATTTTAACAAGAAAGTTGCTACCAAATTCAAATTGTGCTTGTTCACTTGACTCAATAACTAGATAAATTTATTCCACACACTAAGTTGATTAACGTTTGGGTATACATTGGCTAATTACAGTGTCTAATGTTGCACTTGTGGGTTTATTACAATTGGTCCATTATTCAAGGTTATTTTGAAATTCTGTACTGTAAATCATTTGTTTGAAGATTCAACTTCAAAATTTCTGACATTAATCAGTTTTCTTGTTACATAATTACACATGATCATGGAACAAAACAAACACTTACTTCTCTCCAATAGCATTTTCTTCACTTGGGTCTATTGCATATCCTGGAAAGGACATTGCAATGTTGTGAGATAAACATATATACAGTATGATAGATACTAAGAGTCTGAAGTGTGCTGGGAAAAGTTTTCATTTTTGCATCAAATTTTATTGAATCCATCTTTTAGTGCAACTTTTTACTACAGGTTAAACATGTAAGTGAGTGGAAAATACTTCCTAGGCGGTGTTGAATGTTATGCATTTTAAGGCACTGATTTCTCGCAAAATGTTAGATTGTTAGCTATGTAACTGGAAAGGATCAACGAAGTATGTACACCATGTAAAATGCTACTTGCCATAGCTATGAAATGTCTTCCTCTGATTATCAAATTGGAAATCACTGATGTGTGCTTCTTCAACAAATCCTGTAANATTAATCAGTTTTCTTGTTACATAATTACACATGATCATGGAACAAAACAAACACTTACTTCTCTCCAATAGCATTTTCTTCACTTGGGTCTATTGCATATCCTGGAAAGGACATTGCAATGTTGTGAGATAAACATATATACAGTATGATAGATACTAAGAGTCTGAAGTGTGCTGGGAAAAGTTTTCATTTTTGCATCAAATTTTATTGAATCCATCTTTTAGTGCAACTTTTTACTACAGGTTAAACATGTAAGTGAGTGGAAAATACTTCCTAGGAGGTGTTGAATGTTATGCATTTTAAGGCACTGATTTCTCGCAAAATGTTAGATTGTTAGCTATGTAACTGGAAAGGATCAACGAAGTATGTACACCATGTAAAATGCTACTTGCCATAGCTATGAAATGTCTTCCTCTGATTATCAAATTGGAAATCACTGATGTGTGCTTCTTCAACAAATCCTGTAATTACACAAAGTAGAGAAGCAAATTAGTTAATATATCAAAGAAAACTTAGCATACTGCATGGATCAAAAATTTTTTTCCAAAGGACAGCCTCCAGGTATGGTGACACTTTAAACATATCAAACTGTTGAAACTTTGTGCTAACAGTGATTCATTTCTTCACGATCTACCATTTCAAGCCTTTGACGATATGCAGTTTACACTCAACTACTTCTTAGAGCTGCCGAATTTAAAACTGCAGAACAAATAAATAAAAAACTCTATTTAACCCTGGTAGACCTGAATCTGTTACATACAAAAAGAACGAAGTATGACATACCTGACAAGGTGTTTTTATTTGCTTTTTGTTGTCTCGACTTAAAAGGGTTTTCTGGGCCAACCTATCAACACAAAAATTATTATCATTTTAAATTTAAAGTATGATAAAAAGTTTGAAAGAAACGCTAATTTAGTTTTAATGCATCTGACATTTTATAGTGTTATGAATACAGTACATCTTAGAGCTTAATGTTACCCCTTGCTTTTATCACAAAGTGTTAGGATCACCAAAGTAGAGAAGACCCAACTGAGTCCACAACCCCTTGTCATGGTGCCGGTGGGGTTCAAACTTGCTCACCTGACTGTTTTAGCTGCAAATTCAGTTGATTAAAACACTGTGCCACAACACCATTCTATTTGGAATTCAAGAGTAAGTTGGGCCTAGATACTGTTCTGCAATTAATCCAGATTGTATTTATGTTTCATTAAAAACTATGTTTTATTTATAGATGTTTGATTGATATTGTATGTACTTCTCTTTTGGGGTACCAAGAGACCAAAATGCAATTGAAAATTTTTACCACTAAAATCAACTGGTAAAAAATTAGAAAAATATTAAACTCAAAGTAAGCATCGTGAATGCTTTATTCTTGGACATTCAACAGCATACTGTAGATCTCAAATCTTTCAAATCATGAAAAAGGTGGGTGTAAAATCCTTTTATATTTTTCTTTGAATTGAATTATTGCTTGAAAGGAACTTGTGGTACTTTCTCGTAAATCTGTCATGGATATTTTTTTTATATCTTGACTATTCTCAAAATTGCAGTGTGTTANATATTAAACTCAAAGTAAGCATCGTGAATGCTTTATTCTTGGACATTCAACAGCATACTGTAGATCTCAAATCTTTCAAATCATGAAAAAGGTGGGTGTAAAATCCTTTTATATTTTTCTTTTAATTGAATTATTGCTTGAAAGGAACTTGTGGTACTTTCTCGTAAATCTGTCATGGATATTTTTTTTATATCTTGACTATTCTCAAAATTGCAGTGTGTTAAAGTTTTCTTTGGAGAGAATTAAATGGAAAATTTTGAAAATATTAAAATCATCGTAAATCCTAAAACAATGGAAGGAAAATGACACAATCTTCAAGACAACCATAGTTTATGAAGGTCTACAATATGATGCCAAGCAAAAATCTGTCACTCTTCTGGTTCCAGATTTAGAATTTTGATGACATCATACCTAAGATATCAAAAAATGTCCATGGTAGATTAAGGGCAAAGTACACTAAATTTCTTTCAAGCCATTTAATTAAAAGAAATATATAATAGAATTTTACACCAACGGTTTTGAGATTTGAGCTCTATGCTTCATTGAACAGTGAAACAAATACTTTACATCTTTCATATTGTTGAAAATTTGCATTTAACTATTCATGTCAATGATTCAAGAAGGTCTCTTACCACTGGGGCAAACAGCTCCTCATATTTTGGATTATATTTCAGCTCTTTACTTGAAGGATTCACCAGAAATTTTGTGTCATGTTCATGCTAAAAAAGATGAAGACTTCATAAATCAAGAAACTTGTGAGGCCAGTGCATTTTGTAAATTTTTGAAACATTTTCTTGTTTTATTTCTTGTAAGAAAATATCACAAGATGAACTGATGAAGACACTAAAAATAATAAAAATGAATAATACCAAAATTGAATGTAACCACACACAGGGACACAAAAAGAGCCACCACAGTGTGCCAAGATCACCAATTTTGAGCATAAATTCATAGCACGAGAGGCAAAACAGATAAAAATATGGTTAAGGGCTCGTTAAAAAGGTTTTCTAAATTAATGATGTTTTACAATTTTCTGAAATATGAGGGTGCTGGGGCAAATTTCCTTATTTGGGCAATTTTGACAAAATAGCACTGTATTGAATTTATTTACAGATGGTATTTTCTGAGAAGGGTGCAAGAGTGCATCAGGAATCAGCAGTGGTAAAGACAATGAGCTCGAGTGAAATAACTACTATTTACGAGGTCTGGGACCGAATATTCCCATAGGAATGTGTAGTGGTTTCATGTCCATCTTTCTCTACCAAATTTCTTTATTTTCCAAAAATGTATTCTTTATTACGTAAATTGTTCAAAAGACTCTAGTAGGGTCTTTCACTTTTACCAATTAAATATGAATCTCAAGGAATAAAGAAAAACGTGTGAACTGGTTTGTATGAAACCCAGTCTGCATTCTTTGTAGTACGCGGGGAAGATCTTCCCCGCACCACTTTGACTGATTCCAGCCGCACCCGCGCCATAACTCTGTAGAAGGGCCACCTGTGGCAGTTTGTTTATACAATTTGATTGTACCCCCAACATTCAGATGCACCAGAATTTACTTCAAAATGAGCTTCCCCGCACCAAAATCAAAGAATGCAGTCTGGTATGAAACCGAGTTGTTTTCTACCAAGAACTGAGATTACTGCAAATAATTACAATACTTCTTAACACCTTTGTTTTAATGTATAGGCCTAGTAAGCAAAATATGAAGGAGAAATTAAAAATAACTTTCTTTGGCCTTGGCTTGGGTGGCAAAATCAATTGCAAAATGGAGCGAGAATCCACTAGAAAGCTGGACTAAACATGTAATGTCATTTCACAAACTTTGGCTGATTTGCACTTTAGCGGACACACTTTTAACATTTCTCCGTGTGTGAATTTTGTACCAGTTTTGGATGGAAAATGTATCAGTACTAAGACTAAAGTATACCAATTGAACCAGCGGGGGCTTGGGGGCGGCAGCCCCGAAAAATTTGCAGCGAAACAAATTCATTGATTGCCAGTTCCTGCTGCAGTTTTAGGCCATATTTAAGTCATGTTGACGTTCTCCAGTAATTGCGAATTAGTTGAATTACGTTCTAATCTTGCATTATCCAATCAGATGATGATAGGATTTACATCATTGTTTAGAAAGCCAATCAGCAGTTAGTTCTAACAATACAATTCAATTCAACCTCTGTTTTCCTTGGAAACTGTGTCCGCCAAAGTGCATTTGTCCCCAAACTTTAGTAAGAAAGAACATTCACTAATTTTTTCCTTATTAAAAGGCCCACAACCAAAAAATTAGAAAACCAGAACCAAAAACTGTCGTCATGTTAATTGCTGTTTACTCACCTTAGAAATAACTTCTGGCCTGATATTCAGTTGCATTTTGTCCTTCATTTCTTCCATTGACTTCATGCTACCTTGTAAATGTAAGGTATGGTCTTCACTTGGCCCAGCACCACTTCCATCGTCGCTATCACTGTCTGCAGCATAATCCACAAGGGCGGCCATCTTGAAATCTTCTGAACGTTCAACAAACGCAACAACAGCAACAGGCAACCGAATGAATCCAAAATGGTCTAAGAGTCCCGCGCCCGCGTGAATCTCAACCCGAGGGGCACATCACTTCAAAGACCCCGCCACCCACTACAAGACTTTGAAAAAACGTCCTGCGTGTATCCCGCGTGACACTAGACAAAGCTTCTACAGCACATGCGCTTTTGCTTCATCTTTCCTTTCTTTCTTTCCAAGCACACTTTCAAAATGGACGCCGGTTTCTTTCGAGTAAGCATACTTCCATTTCGCTTTCCGTAATGATGTTATCAATGCGCTTTTGTAGTACGAAGTGACTTATTGCAAACGATTCTTTTTAGGGAACCAGTGCAGACCAAGACAGCCGTTTCGCAGACAAGGAAAAGAAGCTGATAAAAGCCATGAGGTTCGAGCCAATTTTGGAAACGAAGGTAATATGAGTGGGAAATTTCGTACACTGAAACAGATCTGAATGCAGTTTAAAATTCCGCTGCACAAAGGAAACTCAAGTTTACCATCATATCAATTCATAATGAAAACAACAATATAGACATAGTAATTAACTAATAAATGATACAAATAACTTAACTACCTAACTCTAATTGGGCAGATTAATCACATCAGAAGCGAGCTGGAAAACATGCGTGATTTGGCCTACGCATAGCTAGATTGGAAACTTTGACATGGGCACTTTTATGTTATCCATGCTGCCATGCGCCCAATCTCCTTGATAAGCAACATTCATCAACACATTTGGCATAATTTGGTAACGGCATACATGTATTATGCTATGCTGATATGTGCATTGTTAACTGAAATTTGCATACTATCTGCGCCATTTTTATCCCTGTTTGAAAATCCCCTGCGCACTTTTCAAACTTTCCAATCTGGACGCATAGTAGCAAATGAAATAAATTTGAAGGTGCGAGCTGTGAGTAGACTTTAAAAAGCTGCAAGAGATGCAAAATCAACAATAGATCTTTTGTTTTCGCATGCGAGAACCTGTTACTGTAGCTGTGAGCAGCGAGTTTGACAAAGTTTCACAGTTGCGAATGAATGCAAGTTTTCCAAGTTTTACAAATAAAATTGAATTGAAAAAAATTGAATCTGGCATCAGAAATTTGACAGAAATGACTAGTTAGGTCTCAAACATACCAACATAGACCAGCTGAAAATTCAACTTTCCGTACAGGTCTAAGAATGTTTGGCATAAAATTTAGCATTCAGAGCATCAAAATCCGTACTTCTTTGTACCCCAAGAATAGTTGGCACATTCTCCTGCCAGGTCGAAAACACGGAACTCTCAGAACGAACCTGTTCCGAGGTTTATGTGATTCCGAGAGTTCTGTGTTTTCGAGTAGACATAGGCCATACTCGAAAACACGGAAATGTTTAGAATGTACCGTAATGGCGTCATTGAATGCCGTGACAATGATTGCTTGGCATTTGTTGTTTGGATAGCGTTTTGCCAGAATATGGAGAAATTCCTTTCAGGAGGCCCCCTCAGAATAAATTTGCTGGATAAACGGCCCTTTTTCTATTTGTTTCTTTTAGAGCAAGCTAAAGAGAACTTAAGACACATATTTACTGTGAAATAATCCAATAAAACTTTGGGAAAAGTAATTGTGTGTGTATCTCTCTCTGGCCAGAATATGAAGAAATTAAACTTAAAAAAATTTACGAAAAAGAAGGAAAACAATCGATTACAAGCAAGGATTGAAGAGTTAGCTTATTGGAAATGGACGACATTTGAGAAAAAAATGCTTTCTAAAGAATTTCTCTATATTCTGGCCAAAACAGAATTTCTCTCCGTTCTGGCTTCTCTCTGTTCTGGCGCT
>REGL01000089.1:15673-26040 GCA_004194395.1 Aurelia aurita complex sp. Pacific | reverse complement strand
GGGGATTATGACCTTGTTATGACCTTGTACTAACCTTGGAAGAAAATTACAAGGCTATCAGTAAGATTCCAAGTTGCAACCAGTCTAACACAAGGTTTCCACAAGGCTTCTACAAGGCTAATTAGCATTTTTCAAGCCATTTACAAGGTTACAGCAAGGCTATTTCAGGCTATAACAAGGTTACAAGGCCATAACTACAAGGCTTGTACATGGCTATTACATGGCCTTGTATTTTCGTACAGGAAGTAATGGATAGATTTAACCAAAAAGTAAGAGATATAACACATGAAATTGTACAAGTTAATTGAATTGTTAGTAAAACTGAGAATGATTTGAACTTTTCTTTTCTCGCAGGTTGCCCAACGAGAGTACCCTGTGAGTGACCTGCGAGATAAGATAAACACTGTACGTATCACCTTAATTATTTTGTATATATTTCA
Organism: Aurelia aurita complex sp. Pacific; assembly: GCA_004194395.1. NCBI lineage: Eukaryota > Metazoa > Cnidaria > Scyphozoa > Semaeostomeae > Ulmaridae > Aurelia > Aurelia aurita complex sp. Pacific. Next base: position 25,600 of record REGL01000089.1, on the reverse strand, counting down.
TAATATTATGTTCGATTTTTGTATTTTCTGTTTTCGTATTTTCTCATTCCTTTCGACCATGGACTACATTGTACATATTACGTTAATTATTTTGCAATATTTCATGGTGCCACATTTATTTTTATACATTTCCTTTTTCATACCTTCTAATTTCTTTCGACCATAGACGATCCCATTTCTAGCATGATCATCGACCTATATCCTCCACACAGGCCAACTTGGAGTGGGCCATGAAACTTTATTTTGCACCAAGAGGGGCTCTTTTATGCTAACAGCGCAAAAGAGCTGTTAAAAGAGCTTGGATCGAGTGTTATTTTTATCATTTTTATACGCGAGCTTCGATCAAGTGGCGTTAGAGCTTCTATCACTATTGTGCACATTCGAAAATTCTGCAACATGCAGCAAATGATCGTTCAATTCTGATTCTTCTCAGAATAGCTAAAAGGTCAATTGACATTTGAGAACAAGGCTACAGTAGTAACGGTATTGTAGAGATACTGGTCATGTAAATTTCCCAGTGTTGCATAAAAAAAGATAGAGCTAGACATGGAAAAAAGATAAAAGAGAGAAGACATTGTACACAATGCAATACAGAAACAGACAAGGTAGAGGTATAGGAAGTAAGAATCAGAAGGATTTATGAAGAAGGAGTAAGAATGAATAAATGCAAGAGGAATGCTGCAAGAAGAAACATTCAAACATAATGAAAAGAATAGTAACAACCAACCCAGCACGTTGAAATTGTCTTTTGCTGTTGATATGATGATGGTGGACAACGTAGGATACAAATAGGGCCTGGATTTAGAGTTCTTTGTGATCATCGGCGCAAATAATTTAACAGCCTCGTTACAGTAAATACAATCCACTAACATGAGCTGCCCGCCTTAAAGCCGTAAACCTTCATGCTAATTTCTCAAGGAATATCAAGTTTTACCGAAATACTGTTGCTGAAGAGAGATTTCCACGTCCGCCTTTCATCCGTAACCTTCATGCTTTTTTCTCAAGGAATGTCAAGTTTTGCTGAAATACATTGGGTAGAATGTTGTCGTCATTGGATTTCATCGTCAAAAATTGTTTGATGTTCAGGTTCCCTTTGCACTGTACCGAATAACAACTTAGGATCCGGAACAAAACTTCTGTTTACACCGTTTCTGTACGAGAGCAAGCCTTGTAGTTATGGCCTTGTAACCTCTATGAAAATACTTGCCTGTACGAAAATACACGGCCAGGTAATAGCCATGTAGAAGCCTTGTAGTTATGGCCTTGTAACATTGCCTATTGTGCTAAAGTTGTGCTGTATTGTAGTTTTGACATCTGTTTTGTTTCCTTTCAGCTAAAATCTGACAAAGACAAAACTCGACCTGGTAAGCTATTTTTGATTTTGTATTTAAGGGAATTCATACAGTTAAATAGGTCATACCTGTATTTATCTTGCATGATGTCACCAGTGGAGAAATCTGATAGCGTTTTGAAATTGAACGCCCAGTTAGATGGCATACTGATAAATTCTGTTTTTAGCTAACTTGCCCTTTTCAATGTCGATTTAATTGGCTATGTTTTCTTTCTCTGCAATTTTGTTTTGGCCTGCTGTTTTTCTGGCGATCATCGATTTTCTGACGACAAGTCTAAACTACATTATTATATTTCATTGTGATATCTAATGGCTCCTAGTTTTACAGCATCATGTCTTCGATGTTTTGGTCTCTTTGGAGGCCTAGTAAACCTCACGTGGTCAACCATACGGCTTACTGTTTAACTGTATCAGACTTTCCTGGGTAACCAATGTGTAGTCAACCATACGGCTTACTGTTTAACTGTATCAGACTTTCTTGGGTAACCAATGAGACGCATTTCAAAGTAGCTACATGCAAATAGGCCAACGAAATATGAACTCCTAAAAAAACGTTTCTTCATTCTTGCTTCGTTCTCAAATTCAATTTTATTTTGTCTCCATTTTAATCTTCCGTCTGTTCTTGTTTGCAGTTAAAGGAAAGGCCAGGTGAGTCTTGTCTATACAGATAGATACCGTAAAAGCTCTATTAAGCCCTCCTCTCTAATAAGCTCCTCCCCTCTGAGCAAAAATTTTAAAGGAGCCACCCTCTCTATTAATCCCCCGTCCCCCACTTCTATCAAATTCCAGAGGTTACCAAATATGTTCCATTTATGCAGCTAAATGAGTTTGCACGTTAATTTTGATATGATTTGAGATAAAACTGTGTCGAATTTATGTATTTGACTCGCAAAATTGTATGTTGAATCCGCAAAATATTGTGTAAAAGTACTAAAACAGATTTGAACAGATTTAATGTATACCATTTGAAAGAACAATCCATGTTCTTTCTAATGGTATCCAGCTTTGGTACATTGATTGAAGTATTTAAGACTTCATTGACGCATTAGTAAGTATGGTCTATTTTTGATGCGGAAAGTGGTAGGATATTTACATAGGCAAACACTCTTCTTTGTCAAGGCTGTTTTTATTGGTTTTAATAAATGTATCTTTTGGGAGTAAATTGGTATGTTTCATACCAAAAGACGTCATATAAGTGGATTTTACAGGGTCACTTTTTGATGGCTGGGAAGAATTAAATGAACAACAATTAACTGATAAAACAACAATTCAATGATTTGCACTCGTGACATCTTTCAACCCATTGCAACCCTGACCTGGCATCTGATATGAACAGAATCTAGTATAGTATCTATTAATCTTCAGTTGTTTCGTAATGTGACTGTATACAGTTTAACGTTTCATGTTTTTATATTTTGGCCATGGGGTAGTCATTGTATTTCGCTCCCCATGGTATTGTACCTGTAGTATAGTCATTTAAATAGGTATAGTAGAATGTAAGATATATTGTAAAATTTTATATTTGAATAAAAAAAGCCTCCAAACAATGGAGAACTATGGACACGTGCGGTGTTTACAGAGTTGCTACAGTTTGGCGACGGAGCTCCTTTAAGTCTCTCTCACATTAGATTTCACGTGAAATTTGCGATGACGCAAAATTACTCATGCAAAACACTTCAGTTGATGTCGTCCGTGGGCAATTTCACGTGACATCTAATTTGAGACACACTGTAGAATAGAAAGAGAGATCAAAGAGCGCTGCTACGTAAAACATTTAAAGGAGAATGGCAGCGTAAAAATTTTTTGATATGTTATGCTATTTATCATGGGAAACACGATCGTGAAGNATGATTTGCACTCGTGACATCTTTCAACCCATTGCAACCCTGACCTGACATCTGATATGAACAGAATCTAGTATAGTATCTATTAATCTTCAGTTGTTTCGTAATGTGACTGTATACAGTTTAACGTTTCATGTTTTTATATTTTGGCCATGGGGTAGTCATTGTATTTCGCTCCCCATGGTATTGTACCTGTAGTATAGTCATTTAAATAGGTATAGTAGAATGTAAGATATATTGTAAAATTTTATATTTGAATAAAAAAAGCCTCCAAACAATGGAGAACTATGGACACGTGCGGTGTTTACAGATTTGCTACAGTTTGGCGACGGAGATCCTTTAAGTCTCACATTAGATTTCACGTGAGATTTGCGATAACGCAAAATTACTCATGCAAAACACTTCAGTTGATGTCGTCCGTGGGCAATTTCACGTGACATCTAATTTGAGACACACTGTAGAATAGAAAGAGAGATCAAAGAGCGCTGCTACGTAAAACATTTAATTCAACATATTCTGACATTTACGATCAAGCTTAAGAAATGTCATTTTCTATATGCTGGATTCTACTGTCGAAAACTTGTTGCAAATATTTGATACTCTTTGTTTCCTTTTCAGCCGGTCTCCTTCACGCTCCCGATCAAAATCTCGTTCCCGTGGCAGATCCCGTTCTCGTTCCAAATCAAGATCTCGAAGTAGATCCCGTCGACGCTCTCGTTCAAGATCGAATTCAAGAAGACGAAGGAGATCGCGTAGTTATTCTCCACGAAGAAGATCTCGCTCACCAGCTCGATACCGTTCACCGAGAAGACGACGGTACTCACCTGCAAGACGATATTCGCGTTCACGATCACGAAGTCCACTTAGACGACGGTAAGTTGCCATAATTAATGTCCGATATCTGCACCACAAAGTCTAAAGTCAAGCCTAAAATCAAAAACTACTGAGTATCCCAAAAAGAAGTAGTCCTGTTTGAAAAATTATTATAAACAGCCATTGTGACCCAAGGGTACGCAGAACAAGGAATTGCAGAGACCTACAAATCCCAAGCACTAATCTTGAATACGTCAAGAAAGGCTTCCATTATTCGGCTGTAAAAGCTTGGAACGATATTCCCATCAATGTCAGAGAGCTCCCTACAGTTAATAGATTCAAAAAGCAATTAAAAAGTCATTTTAAGAGCTAAAATCGAACGAAGTACGACTCACTGGATGAGCATCTGCTATGTAGATAGGAAACTGTATATTATGTTTATAATCTATTAATGTAACTAGGGTATTTATTCTTTTGTTGAGTTTGTAAGTCTAAGGGATTTTGTATTAAAATAATTTAAAAATGAAATAAAATGCTATTTCAGACCCGGGATTTTGAGATCCGATCCCAAAATATGGATGGGGTTTCCGACAAGTGTTTTCGCTACAAAACAATAGGGAAATTGCTGTTTATCCCAAACCTAAGTTGGACCTCAGTCCCAGAATATTTTTTCGAAAAGTACAAGCCATTCCCAGAATTTTCGTGCCAAGAACCACCCAAAACTGGTGCATATCCACGTACGATTGGACAGTGAAGTACCCCTCCGAGATTTCAGACTGTTTGAAAATCGAATTTTGCTAAATCGACAAATATGGATCCCACTACAGTAGTTGAACTGACTGAAAACTTTGACTTAAAGGGACTAGGTCACGTAACCGTAAACAAATCTGTCATCTCTATAATGTTCTGGGCAAATTTTGGTTGATGGGGTGAATCCACAATAAAGTTACTACTAAAAATCCACCAATATCTTTGTGATCTTACTACGTATGGTTGTTACGTTTTTTTCTCTCCGAAGTTCAGGAGTTCATCTTCAAAATAGCACTTTCATTTTGAGAAAAATAATGGAAAATCTGTGTGATATGGCCTATAAAAAACTGCAAAATCGTCGATCGTCGTTTCGAAATAAGTTTGTTTACTTTACGTGACCCAGCTCCTGTAAGTTGATTTTTCTTCACCTACCGAAGTGTGGATGCATGTTTTCCGCACATGCTAAATTTGATTTTCAGACAGTCTGGAATTGCAGTGTGCCTGGAAATGACCCTGGGTGACAATCATCATCATCATTCGGTGACAGCTTCATCTGGAAGATTCGTCGTTAATCCTCTCCAGTAGTCACAGTCTTCAGCTCCTCTTATGCATTGCTCAAAGTTTAACTTTGTCCATTCCATGATGTTCTTCATCCACGTTTTACGGGGACGTCCCTTTAGTCTTTTTGCACACACCCTTCCTTCCAATAAAAGTTTTTGCATTTTGTCTTTTCTTATTAAATGACCAAAATATTGCGTTTTTCTCATTTTTATGTTCTTCTCTAGTGACAAACTTTTTTCATTTACACGTTTTAAAACCTCCTCATTTGTAGTGTGACTTGTGTATGTGATCTGAAGCATTTTTCTATACATCCACATTTCAAAACTGTTTATTTTATTTTTGGGTGACAATAGCTTGTTTTTAAAGGCTATGATCACTAATCACTTGGAGGATTCCGCTTGATACATAGATCAAATTTTCTTTGCAGTGATGTGCGAAGAAATGTACGACGTCGTTCACATTCCAGTACTGGTTCCTCGAGATCACCTTCTCCAGACAAGAAGAAACCTATAATAAAGGCGGAGCATTCTCCTTCGCCTCCTCCCACTCACCGCAAGGATGCTAAGCCAAATATGGAAGCACCGGCCAAGAGAGCTGGCCGTAGTTCGTCCGAAGAAAGTGGGAAAGGAAAAGCTAAGTCTCCCAGTGTGACGAAAGGTATCAAGCAAGAACCAGATTCTCCCAAATACCATAAGGCTGATAAAGCACAGAAACGGGCTTACAGGACGAAAAGGTAATTTGAGTTTTTGAACATGTACCTATACCTGCTCTCGGGGGGTGCCTGCCGATGGCGAAAGGATTATACCTGTTAGATTTTGGCTCAAGGACAGGTACAGTCTTGGCCAAAAATTTAAAACCACATTTTTGTCAATGACGTTTATTGGCGTAACGAGATCCAGCCCTACCGCTGTGCCTAGTTTACTCTTTTGCAGAATTTCTATAGATTTCATTGTGACGTCATAGCAAAGTAGCGCAAAATTTCAAAAACCAACATCGAAATTCAAAATCTTCATGGAAAGTTGACGTAAACAAACTCCAAAAGAGTGAACAGGCAAAGCGGTCGGGTTGGATCTCGTTACGGCAAGAAACGTTGTTGAAAAAAATATGGTCTTAAATTTTTGGCCACGACTGTATGTCGACAGAACGAATTTTTCAAGGAGAGATCGAACATTTGACGAAGAAGCCAAAGGTTAACAACACTCCTAATTTTGCTGCACCTTATTCAAAGTCTCTCCCCTACGCAAGGGCAAAAAGACGATTTTCGTGTAGATAGGCCTAAAGTATGTGGTGCTTTGGCCTTGATCGTCTCAATTCCATGGCCTGAAAATTTAATATCAACGTGTTCATTACCTTTATACAATATTCATTCATTTGTGTTGTGTTTTATCTGCGTCTTCATTCCTGTTCTCTTCAATTTAAAACGGTTTGCAAGCCAAATCGAAGCACTCTAAACATCCGCCATTACAAAATCTTGTTCTGCTCACATGTGACACACAGTTGTCATGCGCAGCGAAATTGTCTTCTGCGCGAAATAATGGCGGATGTTTAGAGTGCTTCGATTTGGCTTGCAAACCGTTTTAAATTGCAGAGAACAGGAATGAAGACGCAGATAAAACACAACACAAATGAGTAAATATTGTATAAAGGTAATGAACACGTTGATATTAAATTTTCAGGCCATGGAATTGAGACGATCAAGGCCAAAGCACCACATACTTTAGGCCTACACAAAAATCGTCTTTTTGCCCTTGCCCTACGTTAAAGTTTGAATGTTAGTTTTAAAGAAAAATGCTGTTCCGAGGCATTTATCTAAATAAGTAAGTTTGTCTTGGCTTTTTGAGTGAAATATGTTACTTTAAGGGAAGAAACTATCACGGCCAGAAACTTTCGCGTTTTTCACGTTTTTAGCCAAATTTGCGAAAGCATATTCCGCGAAATTTCCTATAATGTATAATTCGCGAAAGTTAATTCTCGCGAAATTTCCCAAGATATACAATCAAATATACAATCAGATAATCGTATGATCAGATATTGATATTCCTCTTCTTTAACAACAACATTTTCGAAGTATGCTACTTACTACGGGCTTATTTGTGGACGATTCGGAAGAGTCATTGAAGAGTTTGAGGAATATTTGAGACAGTATAAAAATGTGATAGGAAACCTAATTCACGAAAGTTTGTTCCTGCGAAATTTCCCATTTTGGTCCATTCGCGAAAGTTTCTTCCTGCTAAAGTTTTTCCCTTAAAGTAAATGCAGCGTATGAGAAACAATACTTAGTTTGTAAGATATAAGATTAACTTTATTCAATGCGAAGCCTGTCGGTCAATGTGAACGCATCCCATGTTCATTTTGCTTGGAGGATTCGCTATAATAAGTCAGCCTTTACTCACCTAATGAGCAAACCTTTTATTGCTTGTTGGGCCTTTCCGGTTGAAACATGTTGTATTTACTATTAACTTAACAGAAATTCTTGTATTTATCGCTACTAAGAAGTTTGGTGTTTTACCGTGAATCCTCTCGATTAAATTATTCCTCTTTTGCGAATCCAATTTGAAACTTTTCTTGCGTGCACACGAGAGCCGAACCCAAAATGTTTGCGTTCACTCACATGAGATCGGACCCAATCAGTTTCACTTCTTTGAAACATACGTAATTTTCTTCTTATGATTATGCGAGAACCAATGCGCAATAGCAAATTTCCATCCGTTCCCATTTGGGTCCGGAACTTTGCGTTGATACTGGAGCCAAATTGATCGGTGCCTAACGGGCACGCCTTTCAGCGGAGCCAATTAACACGGATAGCAGATCCAAATATATAGGATCAAAGCCTTCTCCTTTGTACGCAAGGCAAATCCGTACCAATTTGAAATCAGCTCAAAATGGATATGTTCTCTGTTAAGTTGTTTCAATTCTATTAAGGCACTCCAGAGGGGGCTTAAAAGGGCTTATTCACAAAATCAAATGACAAGGAAAAAAAATTATGGCTCTTCAGTTTTTCAGTTTTGAGGATTTAACATAGTATTTTACGAGTTAAATTCACAAGTTTGACATAGTTTTATCCCAAACCATATCAAAATTAGCATGCAAACTTGCTCAGCTAAATACATGGGAAATCTTTGGTAGCCTCTGGAACTTGTTATAAGTGGGAGAGGGCTTAATAGAGAGGGGGTTTATTTAAAATTTTAGCTCAGAGGGGAGGGACTCATTTGAGAGGGAGGCTTAATAAAGCTTGTACCGTGTGCAGTGTTAGGCATCAGGGATTTGCTTTCCGAATAAGACGTTTATTCGTTTCTCCAGGGCTTTAGTATCGCAACAATTAGATGTCCAGTTACTTTTATATATTTAACAAATTTAAATTTGTATTATTTTAGATCTAGTTCAAGCAGTGTGTCCCCCGTTAAAGAAGCCAAGGAGGAACCCAAATCTGCAGATGCTGGATCTAGGAAGGAGGGACGCAGATCAGGATCAAGAGACAGAAAATCAAGATCAGCATCCCCTCGTCGTCGTCGCGCCTCGCCTAAGGGCCCCAGAAATCGCTCACCATTCTATAATGCGTCACCAGACCGCCGCCAAAGAAGGAGATCCCCACCACCAAAATCACCGCAACGTCGCTTCAGAAGGGACTCACCACCACGCCAAAGACGATATCGTTCGCCATCAGAATCACCGCCAAGACGCATAGTAAGACGTCGGTCTCCATCACCAAGGCGCCGATCACCGACACCGCCTAGGCGTCAGTCACCCATGAGAAGGAGAAGGGATTTCAGTCCATCACCAAGGCGTATGCCTAGGAGACCGTCACCTCCGAGAAGAAGGCGCTCTCCAAGTGAGGATTGGCTACCCGCTCCTTCCCCGCCGCGCAAGGGGGTAAGTCCTACTGTTTCAAGTTTTGAGCAGCAAGTTTACCTTAATTGACAGTATTTTCATTAAAGTGTTTAACAATGAAATGGTTTTCATTGGGTCCCTCCTTGTAAGCAACGAATGCTAAAGTGTAAACACCAAGGATGAATGAATGAATGAATGAATGAATGAATGAATGAATGAATGAATGAATGAATGAAAACTGTTCTTTCCACACAAGCTCTATTCAAGCCCTTTTGTTTCAAAATCAGGATCTTTTCAGCTCTTAGTGCCATTGAAATTAAGCAGTCCTTGTTAATAGTACTGTCACATATGGTAAATTTCCACATTACTCTGGAGTACCGAATAGTTCCTTTTCGTCCCTCGTTTCCCTGCATTCTTTGATTTGCTGATATCAGTTGCTCAATAGGGACTCGCACCATTACTCTTATAAAGTGGGCCCCCTTTAGACCTATATGGAGTGGTTAATAATTTTGTATATTTGTTGCAGGGCAAAGGAAAACGTAGAGGTGGCAACTCAGATGAGTCAAGTTCATCATCCGAATCCGAGGTTGACACGAAAAGGAGGCGACATAAAGACGAGAAGAGGAAACGAGCTGGGGAGAAATCAAAGAAGAAGGATAGGTCCCGTAAGAGAAAGCGATCACCTAGTCCGTCTTCAGAATCAGATGACGAGAGCGAAAAGGAAGGAATCGTTGTTCAGGCTGAGAAGAAATCCGGGAAGCGTATAGTGACAGTGAGGAA
>REGL01000089.1:0-13210 GCA_004194395.1 Aurelia aurita complex sp. Pacific | reverse complement strand
AATGGACTGGTTTTTAAATTTTAGGGAAATAGTCAGACCTTTACATATTGCAAATAACCAAGAAACGGAAGCCGGTCCGGTAAGATGCAAATGTCTAACAGAAAAAACAAGCGAGTTGATATTTTTGTCTTGCATATTTTATCGTAATTCAAAAGGACATGTTCTTGGGTGCAAGTGGCTAAGTTAGCTGCACAAAACGCATCAATTTGAAGAAAATTGATAAATAATTGCAATACTTACAAATATTGAATTTTTTGCGGACCCACACAATAACGTAACATCTCCTCCAACTTACAGAAAAAAGAAGAAAGGAAGAAGCGAGACAAGAAATCGAAAGAAAAACAACGAGAAGAATCGGCAAGTCCCGAGCCATCTCGCAAGAAACGAAAGAGGGACCCATCGGAGTCAGATAAACAAGAGAAAAAAGCAAAAGAACGACATGGTCGCCCATCGAAAAGGCACGAGTCACCTGTGAAAGTGAAGAAAGAGCATCGTGCTGCTCGGGATGAATCGGAAGGCTCTGACTCCTCGGTTGAAAGGCGGGAAAAGAGACCGACTGCCTCTCCGGAGAAGAAGAAACGAAAGCCCGAGCGAGAAACTTCGCTAGTCGCCAAGTCAAAGAAAAAGACATCGAAACGTCAAGAGGAAAGCGAGTCAGAGGCCTCGGAAAGCGAAGAACCGCCGAGTGAAGACGATAGAAAGAAGCGAAAAGCGAAGAAGAAGTCACCGGAGAAATCGGCTACGAGAAAAGGAGACAAATACGAAGATGATGATGATGATGATAAAGATATGGATGTTGATGATCAAAGTAGTGAGGTATGAAAGATGTTTACTTAACCTTACACGATCGGTTTATCGATCTTTTCAAAGCTAAACTCAATATCGTTTAGCAGCGGATATCGGGAGAAACGACGTTGTTGTGCGTGATTTAAAAAATGACGTGCAAAGATGATTGGTAAAAATAAAGTCTGTAAATGCAATAAAGTAGTAGTTCGTATCAAATTAGCTGGTATGTTTATTTCAATTCCATTCAGTCGTTTTATAGGATTTTTCTCTTTCGCCTGATAGAATGTGAATCCATAACGACCCAGACAAAAACTGGCTAACTAGCCCAGGCCACTTTTTAAAAATAATCGAAGATAGGTATGAAATTCATTAAATGCCACTATTTCTTTAAAATGATGTATTTCCATTTTTACACGTTGATACGCTGGTATTGTTTCAACTGTTTTACTGCGAAACCTGTCGGTCAGGGTGAACTAGTCAAATGTTCATTTTGCTTGGAGGATTCGCTATACAAAGTCAGCCTTTACTCACCTTATGAGCAAAATGTAATTGCTTGTTGGGCCTTTCTGGTTGAAACAATTTTTATTTACTATTAACTTGCCAAAAATATTGTATTTGTTTGCATATTCACCGCAAAATCTCTATTATGCCCCCCTTTCTATTAACCCCCCCCCCACTTATATCAAATTCCAGAGGTTATCAAAGATTCTCCATTTATTGAGCTAAATAAGTTTGCATTTTAATTTTGATGTGTTTTGAGATCAAACTTTGTCGAAGTCTTTGCCGAACTCGTAAAATTGTATGTGTAACCCGCAAAATGTGGTGTAAAATAGACTGAAAAAGTATCCATAATTAAATAGCCCCCCCCCCCCCCCCGAGGGCTTAATAGAGCTTTTACGGTAATTATTACAATTTGGTAAGTATCTTAAAGCAATTAAGCTGCAGCTCAGCTCGCTAAGAATTATTTACATTTCAATGTGAGTAGGCAGTAGTCATTCGTTTTCCCCTTATACTTCAGATATCTTCCAAAGAACAATTCTTACGGCTTCAATTCGGTCAAACAAGATATTTTGTCTGCTTTGTACGAAAATTTTCGTAATAATGTTCATGATCATCGTCTTAGCTGTTATTGATACTATGTGTTGCAGTGTCACATATAAACTAACTATGACATTCTGGGCTCTATGCGACTAAAGAGAAGGCATTTGTAAAGGCTTTTAGGTTATGTCCTTTAAAATATATTTCCTGTACTCGAGAAGTTGACTGTGCATTGTTTCCCCATCGGCTCTATCTTCTCTGACCGTTTTTAAAACCTTGATAATTTTTCTTTGCAAATTTTATAAGCAGAAAATGACATCCTTAAAGTTAAATGAAATGTTGTTAACATATTATGAAAGATTTAATCCAAATGTCGTGGCGCTGCCTGTCGTGGCGCTGATTGGGTGAATAAGGCAATGAAAAAGAATAGAATTAAGCAAGCTTTAGTAATTACTCTGTACATTGAAATTCATGAAAGCGAAAACGATCTGACTCCCTTCATTCTCGAAACAAAGTATGATCCAAGAATATATAACGGCTTGATAATCATTCAAAGGCCAGGTTTTTTGTTAATGATTTCAACATTACGACTAGCCAATCTCAGCCGTGACAGTGTGCCTTTAAATCATAATTCTTGTCATACAGGAAAGTGATGGAGACACAGGGGGTAAGAAGAAAAAGAAGCACCGAAAACATAAGAAAGCGCATTCTCATGCATCATCATCATCGAAACATAAGAAAAGGAAACATAAGAAGCATAAGGATAAGAAGAAAGATTCTGAGGTTTGTCTACTTTCTTTAATCAAACTCTTTTAAGGAAGGATCCTCTCAATAGATAAACTAATCGAGGAGATGGCACCCCCTGTTTTAGACAAGCTGTTTAAAAAACTGTCTTTTTCCACTGTTTGCGATCCTTCTAACGCCAATTTCAAATTCTTGTGTACAGTAGCAACCCGCATATAAGAACCCTTCATTCAGTCTAAAATCTTCGATATCTACCGCTTTGCATGAGCACCTATTCACCCTGAGGTCTTTCATAGGCTCTAGTGTTCAAGAGTAAATACATAGATCTGCATTTCAGCTGTCACAATCCAAGGCTTTAACTTGATTATTGTGTAAGATATAAAAATCAAAATAGCTCCTCAGTCATCTAATAGTCCTAAAAAAGTCTCTATACTACAATGCTAGTTTTCCATCCTCTGCCCCAGTATTTTGAATTTAAACAAAGGTATTTCAAAGACAGGAGACAAGAAAACATCATTGCAAAGTACAGGGTGTCCCAAAAAAAGTGTGCCCCTTTTTTCTGAAAATTGCGACAAAACGGCAGAAAATTCTCACCAAACTTTCGCATGATGGTGCTCTTCAGATGTTCAATTAAAATTTGCCACCATCCCCGTAAAAATCCGTTGAAAAATGATTGAGCTACGACCTTCAGAAGACCAAATTTGCCTGACGACTGAAACCAGCAGTTGGCCATTTTGCCTTGCTGTTTTGCAGTGATAAGTATCTTCACGTGAGGTAAGAAATAATTTCTGTGAGGTCAGAAATAGTGGAACTCTCCGAGGATTATCAGAATTTTCACGAGATCTATGCCATTGGAGGCTGCTGTTTCATGTTCATTCCATAAAGCTATTAATCGCTGCAAAATAGTAAGACAAAATGACCGACCGCTGGTTTCAGTGATCGGGCAAATTTGGTCTCCTGAAGGTCATAGCTGCATCATTTTTCAACGGATTTTCATGGGGATGGTGGCAAACTTTAATTGAACATCTGAAGAGCACCACCATGCAAAAGTTTGGCGAGAATATTTTGCCGTTTTGTCACAATCTTCAGACAAACGGGGCACAATTTTTTGGGACACCCTGTACTTTTTTGACAAAATTTAAAGAATCTAATTTAAGAACCTGCAACCTGATTTCATGAATGTTATCCATTACATAAGAACGCAAGCAGCTTGGTTTGAAAATGTAGGCTCTAATATGCGGGTTTTTACTGTAATACAAAGGAAATTGATCAGCGTTTCCCTGTTGCCTGCCATTGGCCTAATGCTAGACTTCTTGGATTGGCAACTGTCCCTTTTTTTATATCAATTGAAACAGAAAACATGCAACAATACAACTACTGTGCCACTCATTGCAGGAAAGGACACGTGTCAGCGAGTTCCCACAATGAGTAATTAGTTGTACATATGATTTTAGAGGACTCTTTATATATAACTGGGTGTGTCAGAAGGAGCTGTCCTCTTCTGGCGGGCCATGGGGGTCGTGCGCCTGGGCGGTTTCGGGGGTCTGTTGCTTGGTCTTTGGCAGGGGCCCTAAGTTGGATGCCAGTTGGTGGTATCTGATTCGGGATCTTGGCTGGAGATTGGGTTGTGGGCCTTCGGGGCTGGTCTGGTGCGCGATTTGTCGTGGGCTGTCGGGGGTGGATGGTTCTTTTTGGTGCACCCAGTTCAGCATAATTTTAACAAATATTTTCTACAGATTGTATTTTAATTTAATTTTTTATACCTTTTCGTTGTGTCCCCAATTAGCTTGTAAGCTAAAGATTTTGACACATTAATAAAGATATTGATTGATTGATTGATTGATTGATTGATTGATTGATTGAGTGAGTGAGTGATTGATTGATTGATTGAGTGACACTTACAATTAACTAAGTCGAATTAAACGCAAAATAAAAATTACCATTGGAAGGAACAAAAAGACGAAAAGCCTGATCGCTGAGCAGAACTGAGGCTGCTTGAGAAAACGGCCGACCGGAAGCCAGTCCGACATGGATCCCTTGAACTGAAGAGAAGATCCTATATATCCTACAGTTGCCAAATAGCAACGTCTGCTTGAAAGTGCTGGCAACTGTCCCTCCTTAGTATAAGAGTTATAAATGCATATGTCGGGAGTACTTAGCGAAGCCTGTCGGTCAGAATGAACTTTCCGAAATGTTCATTTTGCTTGGAGGATTCGCAAGATTAAGATCAGCCTTTACTCACCTAATGAGCAGAAATTTAATTGCTTGTTGGGCCTTTCTGGTTGAAACAACATCCCAGTCTTTCTTATTTGATGGTTCATTTGTTCGGCAATAATTTCTTTACCTACTCGAATTAAAACAAGAATTTTGTATGCAAGCTAAGCAAAAACCACCTTTCTGGAATATTTGTAGCATTTCCTGAAAGTGGGAATTTACAAATATAGTTCGAAAAAAAATTTTTTGTATCGCAGTCATAGAGCTAATGTCTGAGTAATTGATCGATAGTACATGATTTTTGTAATAAGAAACTTTACCCTGATTTGTAAGTTTATCTCATTTTATAATAAACACATTAGACCTGAAATTGAAAAAGTTGTTTCTTGCATACGGGACCATACTGTATTTGATTCAGTGTATTATCTCCCTGAACCTTTTGCCATGTGATGAAGTCATATTAGCTACATTGCTTCCAATTCTTCCATTAGGATGACGACGACTCTGACGCAAGTGGAAGCGAAGAAGAAAGTGCTGAGTTGGAAAGGAAACTGCGCGAAAAAGCATTGCAATCCATGCAACGACATCAAAAGCGATCTTCGGTGTCATCTTCCGATTAGAAGGAACAATCTTTGTCGCTGATTGGCACGTTTCGTTTCGTCAATACAATGAAGACGACGTCGAGTACGTTGAACAAACCATGGTTTGCAGTTACTTTGAAGGCAGACCAATGACTTTTCCTGTCTGACAATTAAGGTCGAACATTGCTAGTTTGTGGTAAATATTTTACCTTTATCAGGTGTCAGGTTACCTCGTCAATCACAGTTAATCACAACTGACGAAGCAAAGTTTCGTATCAATGCATTAGAAATTTTTTTTAGACAATTTATCCAAATTGAGTTTTCATTGGGAAAGGCAAGATAGTCTTCATAGAGAACAGACATTTAGAACTTCTTTAAAAATATCATCTTCAAGCAAAGTTTCGTATCAATGCATTAGAAATTTTTTAGACAATTTATCCAAATTGAGTTTTCATTGGGAAAGGCGAGACAGTCTTCATAGAGAACAGACATTTAGAACTTCTTTAAAAATATCAACTTCAAGTTTGTCCATATGTTTCTCGCCAAAATTCTTTATGTTTTTATTATTAAAGCTATGAGCAAAGCCATTAGAAGCTGAATGAGAAAAGTTTGTATATCGGTAGGAGAAAGGAACAGTTTTCGATTTGACAAATATTTCGAAGAGGACAATTGTTTGAGGGTCCTTCAAAACGCCGTAGAAGATCTTCCTTCGAAAAGAGTTGTCATGCAGAAATCGCTTCTCGGCACAATAACTTCTAAGGTTTCCAAGGTCGAAGTCCATGGCTAAAGAATCCAAGGGCTCGAAGCAGGCAGAGAAAGTTGATGATAGTTGTGATTTGTCTGCATTTTGCTCTTTATTATTTAGTTTTAGTTAAGATAGCTATTGATCTTGAAGCCTTTTCCCACAAGGCTTAATGTTCCTCTCGCAAAACTTAATTGTTTGCAAAAGTGATTCCGACTGGAAGTTGAATTGGTTGCTAGTTTTTGATTCGCTTCACCTTTCCGTAAGACAATCTTATCCCTGGAAAACATCGTTACGATACGAATTTTTCTCTGTCTGGGGGAATCTGCTAAAGTGGGATATTTGATTCGTGGCAAGGTTTGGGGCTTTGCTATGCTGGAGATAATTTCAATAATACTTGTTGTTTGAAGAAGACCAATTGTTGGACTTTATGGTTGTAGCAATAATTGCATATGTATCTTGCATAGCATTCATAAGTTATATGATTTTTCCATTGATCCGTCAGAAAATGTAATCTAAAACTAGCTGTTAACGACGTTAAGTGAGTGCAGCTCAGAAGAATAGTCTGCCAACGTTAGAGGGGGAGGGGGTGGTTACTCACTACCATTCACGAGCAGTTATCTGCCCCCCCCCCATAAGAATGAATTTTGCAAGGGAAGATGCGAGTTAAAGTACAAGTCCAAAAATTAGGTAATTATCAGTAAGGAATCTCAAGTAAATGATGTCTATTGACAGTTGATCGCATGGTTGTCTTGTCTGAAGTTTGTCTAGACCTATTTTGGTGGGCCCCCCCTGGTAGATTTTTCTGATAACCCTGCTATGAGGATATCTATGGCAATGAAATTTTATTACCTTTTGCAGCTACGTATTTCGAGAATGATTTGTTTAGATTCCTATTGCTTTCCAAGTTAACTACGACTCTTTGGATATCTGCTGCGGTTAGAATCGGCTCGTGAAAGTACTTTTCGATCTTGTTTTGATCCCAAAAATGTTTCGTTGCAGTTACAATAAGGGGTAAATATTATTGGTTTGATATAGCCTTTTATCAGAGCATTGGCTAGGCATTGGCTAGGCATAGGCAATTTAATTACAAAATCGATCACACACTCAAGGCTATAGAGAGTTAGGAAGGGTTAATGATTGGTGCAGAAGAAATAAGTATGAATTCTGCCTCCGCAATCAAATCTAATTGTGTTCATGGAAATATTAACAAGGTAATATTTCACGCTTTGTGATCTTTTAATGTCTTAAGAGTAGCAAGAAATTTGATTCCTTGTGTGTCCTGAAAAATCGTTCGAATCATACGAACGGAGGTAGACATTTGTTTTACTTTCCCTCAACTTTGACAGTATCGTGTCTTGTTTTCTTTGTAAATTTATTTTTCTTAGTTGTCTTTGAGTAGTCTAGTACAACTTTTTTTGTGAATCACAGTAACGAAAACTCGACTTTTGCTTTGTTGTATCTGTTCTTGTATGGAGAATCTCACGGGTAACAGGGTACTCTCAACACCCACATAAACTTGCCCCAAGTCTATGAAGTCCGCCTGCCTGATCCTATTCCCATGTGTCCCGGACCAGCCATTCCAACATTCCGTAATGGAAACAAAGGGGAGACTCTCCCCGGTGCCTTGACGGAATGTTGGAACAGCGGATCCTGGAACTACCGCAAAGGAACGGTTGGACTGAGGAAATAACTTAGGGCAAGTCTGCTGTCCACATGACTGCTGTACACGTGTTTTTTTATTCGCGGAGCAGAGTCAATGAGGTTGTTTATGTTGGGAGAGAATTTCTTGTGGTCCATCTTAGCCTCGTTTTCCATCAACCATAGTGCTTTGTGGCTCTGTTCATTTTACACTCACCTCATAATGGAAGATCCTTTACGTCGGAAACACGGAACGAAAGTCGCAGAAAAAGTTTGCAACCCCTTATGCGAGTAAAACAAAACTATTACACAGCACTGATTGACTATTGTAGCTTGATACAGCTTCTTTTCGCAAATCATTGGTAGGTTTGCCATTTCTTAATGAAACTGCTTTGTAAGAAACTCAACTCCCGGATCACTAAACAATTTCGGAACTTCAGTCCTGGGCACTTTATTTTAATAAAGGTTATGCTTAGAATACTTTTACTTTATTTTCACTTGTTTCCTGAGGGAGCATGAAGTAAACATGAAGATTAATATGGAATTAATAAGAAACTCGCGAGAATCTCGGTACTAAAAATCTGATAATTATAAGAAACTTTCAGCACTGGCTCAAATTCATAGTTTCTTATTAAAAAAATTACGTGCACGCGTATTTTTTATAAGAAACTAAGAATTTGGGCCAGTACTAAAAGTTTCTTGAAATTATCAGATTTTGAGTACTCAGAGTTTCTTACGAGTTTCTTAGAGGTTCCATGTTTCTCGATGTTTTGGCGATCTGAGAGTTGAGTTTCTTATGGGCAGTTTCTTGCGAAAAAAATACGTGTCTTCAGAAAACATCCTGTTTGACATGCGAGTGCGACAGAAAAATACGAGATTTTAATTAGCTTTTATTCTTTCCCTTGTTTGTTCCCAACCAAGACAACAAAACTAAATATTAGAAAATTTATAAGAAAACACCTTGCAATGTGTGCAATGTGTATTCACATACCATGACCATGGAGGAGTTCGCATCTCGGATTGACACCAACAAACAACATATAAATGCAACATGAGGGATCTAAATGTAACATTTTGATGCGATTTATAGTGCACTTGAAAAACTGCAGTTGAAGCCCCAGAATATATTTGATGAATTTTTTATCATAATCATGTTTGATTGACTTCGAGCTCAAATATTGAATCTTCTCTCTTGATGAGTGTGATTTTGCGTTCAAATTTACGAAGAAGAAATTAGTTGTTTTCCTCACATCAAGATGTTATTTATCAACGAACACAATTCGCTTTTTTCGTGAGACTATAAAATCTTGCTGAAATTGAAATCTAGAGTAATGTACAGCGTATCAGTGGTTTACGGTACAAGTCAAAACCAGAGAGACACAGGATTTTTCACACTGATTACGATTTAGGCCAAAGAGTTTCACCTGAGAGAGAAGTTACTTTGACAACATGAAGACAGTCTTGAGCCTGGTGTTGTTTGCATTATATGCTAACTGCATAGCTGCACTTACCTTAGGTGAGTCTACGAGCAACTCACGGACATATTTTTCTTAAATTGTTGTTTTGTCGATACTGCTGTTTCAACATCTGAGTTTGTGTTCCTCGACATCTTGCAGTTGTTTTCAATGCTGGAATATGCAGCGCGTTTTTCGTTGTTAACTCAATCAGCCCAGCATACTTTTCCCCGAAGTATATGGTATACTAGATATGCAAACAGAAAACGCAGCGAGCTCGAAATCCGAAACATCCTGTTGTAAGATCTTTGCGTTTGATCATGGGCGATTCTGACACGTGAAGGATGTTTTAAATCAATTAGAACGCTTGCCTTCAGGATTTATTCGTGTGTGTGTGTGTGCTTCGAATCTCCTCGCAGCTTTCGATTTAGGCCCGATAGCAGATCATCACTTGGTCACAATCGCAATTGTTGTTGTGGTTGTTGTCATAAAGTCATGGTTCTCAAGCAAGTCTTCTTATAAGAAACGACTGGACCAGTAAAATTACTGGTCCCGTCGTTTCTCATGAGAAGACCTGCTTGAGAACCATGACAACAACAATAATTGCGATTGTGACCATGTGATGACAATTGAAATTTTCAGTAGTGAGCCACCCTAAGTGCAGATCCACCTTAACTGTAAAACCTCCAGAGTAAAATGTTTTACGGTTAAGGTGGATCTACACTTAAGGTGGCTCACTACCGATAATTCCAAAATGACGAAACAGCGATAAGGTGGCTCACTACCAAGTAAAAATAGGTAAAAAGACACACAAAAATTAGTTAAGGTGGCTCGCTACCAATAGAACTTTCACACATTTGGTGTCCTATCGCTCATGTGTAAACATTCAATTGTATTAGTTAAATACATGAATTCGACAAATTTTTATCTCAGAACACATCACAATTAACAAACTTAGTTAGCTCAATAAATGGAGAATCTTTGGTAACCTCTGGAATTTGATACAAGTGGCGGGGCGGGGGGCTTGATAGAGCTTTTACGGTAAAGTACAGCTACCAACAACTCTTATTTACTGTATCACAGAAAGACCCACAAAAGTTGGATGCTACAAGGACAAGGGTGACAGGAGAGCATTGCCAGTACTGGTCAAAAATTTCAGACTCGGTGAAATTGACTGGTCAGATCTGGACAAAATTGTGAAGAAATGTTCGGATGCAGTCAGAGCACGAGGTTAGTCCATCCCTATGGTCCATCAAACACTGATTCGAAAATACGTGATTTTACGAGCATAAGCAGCAAAATTTGATTGGCTCACAAATTGTAACATTTGCAGAACACAAGAGTTGAATAATTGGTCTTCGAATTGAAATCGGGAGGAAATGAGTTCTCATATTATGTAAAGTTTTTGTTGGTGCAATTTGAAACAAAAAGCTGCTAGAATTTCCAGGAAACCCCTTTACGCTAATGATTGCAGCGAGAAGCGGGTTCTTACCAAGATGCTCCCGTTCAAATTATGAAGACTCTATTCTCAAGTTCAACCCTAAAGGAATTCCATTAATGGCACACTGTCGTGGCTGTCATTGGCTGGTTGTGATGTTGAAATCCCTAACAAAAGACCTGGCCTCTGGATTTAAAGCCATTTATGCTCTTAGATCATACTTTGTTTCGAGAATAAAGGGAGTCTGATCGTTCTCGTCCTGGTGAATTTCAGTGTACAGCGAAATTAGACTGATGACAGTGAGTCCCAGTTATCGCTCACCAAAACGAGACTACAGCCTACCAAACCGAGTTCGCTGGGTATATCAGTTTGGCGGAGGAGCGAAACTCGACTAGTAATCAGTCTACAGCGAAATTACTGAAGCCTGCCTAATTATATTCTTTCATATTGTCTTATTCATCCAATCAATGCCACGACAGTATGCCTTTAAAGAACGCAGTGCACTTTGGTAAAAAGTTCCTCGCCTCTATCTTTAGCGTAATCATCTATTCTGCTCAATTTTCAAACTCTTTGAAATCTTTGATTGATGCCTACCTTACGATATTCTGATAAGAAATCCATACTTTTGGCTGAAAACGTTCTTGTCGACCTACTTTTCGGAAGTTTACTGCATACTTCTTGTGAGTATCAGGTCTTTTTACCTGACCTAGTTATGAATTCCAAATTGACATCTACCGAATCTACTTTCATTATTTCAGGATACACATGGTTTGGAGTGCAATTTTATGGAGAGTGTTGGTCTGGTCCCAATAGTTGGATGACGTATAACATGTATGGCCCGTCCAACAATTGCTGGAAAGGAGTGGGGAAGCATTGGACCAATATGGTCTACAATTTCGAGTAAGGAGGGTAACTTGAATATACCTTTGATATAATATCTCGCTCAATTCTTATCCTAAAACCCCCCTGGGCGGCCAGAAGGTCAACTGTAGGGTTGCCTCCTCGTTTCCACCTGTGTAGTATCGTACGCATTGTTCTTTAGGTATATGTAGTCGCCCCTGCACATATCCCCTCATTCTTAGACAGTCGTTGTGTAGAAAGCTGAACACCGGTCAATCTGAGTAGAGTAACTAACATTACTGTCTGAGAATCTTTTCGGAATGGAATCGAAAATAAAAAGTTTTGATGGTTCAGCTGATGTAAAAGTTTTCCTGGAAAAGATCACGTTACACCAAAACGAAAAGGCCGCGCAGAACCTTGCAAGTAGACTCGAGGGACGCGCCTTTGCTGTGTGACTGTTTAACATGAGGTTAGCCGATGATGACAAAAAAGACGTCGAGAAAATAAAAAGCGAGCTCCTCAAAGAAAGAATTTGAGAGAGGAAACCAAGACAGAGAGTCGCTTTCAATGAGAGTGTCCCCAGAAGGCTGGGGGGAAGATCAGAGTCGGAATTTAATGAGACATGGTCCACTTTTTTGACACACAGGCCCATCTCCACTGGTCATAAAATTTGCGACAACACATGGGCAGTAGTTGTTGGGGAGACGAGATACGGTTTGTCCGAGGAAACATATCTGTCCCCCATGCAATAGGTTAATTCTCATAAGTCATACGCAGTAGTGTTTTGGGTTGCAACTCTGACGGGCGCATGAGCATTAACCTACTGCACGGGGAGACACATAAGTTTCCTCGGAGAAACCATATCTCATCTCCCCACCCCTAACAAGGATGGATAAGTGGTTTCTACTTGTTTGCTGAGTTTTTAGCCAATAGACCCAATTGGCTAAGGTTTGTTTTACCCATTTCAGGTCATGTGACTATTCTCTTGGGAATTTTTAGTATAATCGTTTTTCTCTTTTCAGGATGATAAAAGGAGGAAACACTATCAATTAATCAACCAAAGCAATCAGTCGACCAATCAATTAATCAATCGATCAAGTAACAAACTGGAAACGACATGAACATGGTGAACAAGGACTTCTAGCAATTTTGTTGGATCATTAATGATTAATCATTTCTTTATAATTATGTAGATTTTCATGCCAGTCATGTAATGAATTGATAATATATAATTCTAGTGATTTCAAACAATAAAGTTAACTCTAAATCAGCAAAGGACATATGCACAATAACTTATCATTCTGATCAATATATCTGATTGTACATTGGGCAACTGTTCTGTTGCGTTTTGTGCAAAAGATACCACTGGGCTTCAAGCGCGGCTTCAAGTCATAAAGTACCTCCTCCCCTTCTGAAAGAAAAGCCAATTTCAAATCTTGGATCTTCTTCATCGCAGGCTGTAGGAAGCTCTGTTAAAACAAGATTGATGTATGATACAGAGTGATATCTACCCTAGGTACGAGACTCTCTAACATAAATATGTTAGAGAGTCTGGTACCCAGGGTAAGTGATATCAAGTGACAATTTCAATCCCCACGCGTCATGCGTGACAGATTGATTTGAACCAGACTGAACTAGACTACACATATTGTTTTATAAGAAGCTAAGAATTTGGGCCAGTACTGAAAGTTTCTAAAAATTATCATATTTTGAGCACTCGGAGCTTCATACG
>REGL01000088.1:456736-471765 GCA_004194395.1 Aurelia aurita complex sp. Pacific | reverse complement strand
AGAGGTATGTCATGCCATGGGAGAGCTGTAGCCCCTGTCAAGAAACACATTTGGTGTTGGTTCTTTGAGAAATTGCAGTGTTTTATCTTGGTAAAAGCAATGAGTTCAATTGCTATTTAGATCGCCTTTGAACTGTTTTGAGTGCATGGTTTAAAACGTTACCCTGGCGGACTACTTCTCTGTGAACCCTCTGGTGTTCCACGACCGAGACTAAATTCCCTTTTATGTACCAGTGTGCAATCTAGCCCCCCTCGCGCTGATCATAACCCTATTTGCTGGAGCAGATCTCCGGACCATGCAGTGCTCAGTTGGTTGTTAGACTTGCGACCTGGAGTCCCTTGTTCCCTGTGCTCTTTGACTTGATGATGTCACTTTGGTCAATAGAGGTCCTGTTGTGCAAGGTTTACCGCAGGGATACAAGGGACTCATCGTAATCAGTCGAATACACTCTTTTTTTATAGGAATAT
The DNA here is from genome assembly GCA_004194395.1 of Aurelia aurita complex sp. Pacific. Classification (NCBI taxonomy): domain Eukaryota; kingdom Metazoa; phylum Cnidaria; class Scyphozoa; order Semaeostomeae; family Ulmaridae; genus Aurelia; species Aurelia aurita complex sp. Pacific. Next base: position 471,298 of record REGL01000088.1, on the reverse strand, counting down.
TTTAAATTTTGTCAAGCCTCGATATTCTTAAGAAAGTTTCGTTTTGAGCCTGAACATATTCTAAAAGTATTTGTCAGTCATGCGATTCTCTGTTATGAACATCACAAAACAGGCAACTGCTGAAAAATGAGACACAAATATACCAGCTGAGGCTGGCAATATTCTTATAATATTCTTAAAAATTGGATGATTCTGAGCCTGAATATTCTTATAAACATTATTCTTATAAAAAGAAAAGAGTGTAGCTTTACTACTTTCTGGAGAAGCCGGAAAAGCCTCGTTTCGATGAATTTTTTAGACCCCTTATCGGACAATTCCTGGCGCCAGCCTATGAAATTTTACGTGAAAGGAAAACACAGAAAATCTTAACAATCACAGTTGTTATGCATCTTGAAATCATAGTGAAATATGAATACACTATATTGTCAACAGTTGTGTCTTTGAAGGTCATCTTAATGGCATTATGGTTAAAGAAACCATAGTGATTCTACTTTTTACTTGTTAATGCAATTTCTCGCAATCCTAACAAACCAATCTTAGCTACATAATGTAACGAGATTTAGTTTGGTTTAAGTTAGGAATAACGAACATTTTGATTGGCTAAAACTTAATCATGAGTAGCAAGTTGGCTGGCTGCTTTGCATGAACTTAGCACAGTTTTCCTCGCTACATCTTGTATAGATTCAATCACAACATCGATAGACCTTTTACCTGTTCTAGAACAGAGTCAGAAGCCATGGGTATTTTTATAGACTTTATACGAAAGGTTCGATTATTGAGCACGTTTGAGAATTCTACAAAATGTATAGATATATCGTTCAATCCAGATTCTTTTTAGAATAGCTAAAAGGTTTATGCAGTTCAAATACGCGTATAAGAAACAAAGAATTAGTCCCAGTGATGAGTATTATTTGTAAAACAGATCTCTTCTTTGATATATATACGAGAATGTACTCCTATGGATTAATGCTTAATTAAGGGCAAGTATTGCATAGAACTGTTTCGAAAAGTGATTCATACCACTAGGTTTTTGGAGGTAGTTTTTGGAGGTAAGAAGTCACGTGGTGAAGTTTGGACAAGATTTTTTTTTTACATTCCATTAAAAGCTTACAAAACGTATTGCTAACTACACTACTTATAAAATACTATACCCTACTACTAAAACAATGCCATTAGGAGCGAACAACAATGTCTACTTCATGGCACTGAGCACATGGCACAAGATTCGACCCACCTAATCCTTATCGAAATGGNCACAACATCGATAGACCTTTTACCTGTTCTAGAACAGAGTCAGAAGCCATGGGTATTTTTATAGACTTTATACGAAAGGTTCGATTATTGAGCACGTTTGAGAATTCTACAAAATGTATAGATATATCGTTCAATCCAGATTCTTTTTAGAATAGCTAAAAGGTTTATGCAGTTCAAATACGCGTATAAGAAACAAAGAATTAGTCCCAGTGATGAGTATTATTTGTAAAACAGATCTCTTCTTTGATATATATACGAGAATGTACTCCTATGGATTAATGCTTAATTAAGGGCAAGTATTGCATAGAACTGTTTCGAAAAGTGATTCATACCACTATGTTTTTGGAGGTAAGAAGTCACGTGGTGAAGTTTGGACAAGATTTTTTTTTACATTCCATTAAAAGCTTACAAAACGAATTGCTAACTACACTACTTACCCTACTACTAACACAATGCCATTAGGAGCGAACAACAATGTCTACCTCATGGCACTGACCACATGGCACAAGATTCGACCCACCTAATCCTTATCGAAATGGCTAAAAATCTCACCATGGGTAGCTAGCACTCTCCTTCGCAGAGGCAGTATTTAACGGGAGACTGAGACCAAATCAGTCTCCCGTTAAATACTGCCTCTGCGAAGGAGAGTGGGTAGTTAGACGCCGTAGTTGTGCTTGATTGTAGAAGCTGTGTGCTTCTGCAGAGAAAAATTATTCGCCCGCCGCAGATGGATATGAAATTTCCTTGTGTCTAATTACCCATGATTTCGCTTCAAAATCATGAATTGCTTTTGGAGATTTAGTGATTGGTGATTTGTGATTTGTGATCGATGATCTTTTGCTGCTTCTCATGAGCGACAGATATGTTGATGTTTTTCTGAGATGATGCGACTGGAACCCATGCTACTTGTTCTAATTTCGTTTTGCGGTCTGTTTGATTCTGTGTTTATCTTTTCCAAAGATCAGATTTGAAAATACCAATGTCTATGAAGTTATAGATGTTTTGGTGTAGTTTATAGATTTTTGAGATCTATCGATCCTGTGGTTCTAGCAATCATTGAAATTGAAATTGGATTATTTTTGTTCAGATATCGCTCAGGGCGTAGGCCTTAACAAACTTAAACCTGGAACACATGATTTTTTTGCATGCTAGACCGGGAAGAAACACAAATAGTTTCAAGGACAAATTCTTTAAATGCCTCCAAAATCAAGAAAACAGCCCGTACATAATTGTTGAAATTCTAAAATCTGCAACAGAACTGTCTGTTGACATTATTTTCAATTTTTTGAAACAAATATTTTATTTCTTTTCTTTCATGAAAACGTTTATATTCATATTATATTGTACACTTGTAATTTGACCTTTTTTCCTTAATTTACGTTACGTTTAATTTCTTTATGGCGAAATTGTACATACATACATAGCTGAAATTGTCCCCTGTCCCCTTTAGCTGAAATTGTAAAAGCTTTTCCCCTATTAGCCCTGCCAAGAGGCTGAATCGCAGGCTTTGATGGATAGATGTGGATGGTTTCTCCATAAAAACTAATAAATGTTCTTTTTTCTTTAGATTATTGACCAGAGAGAGAAAATCGAAAAAGTAAAAGGAAAGATTCTGTTCATTGAATTTGTTCAGGTATTTATACTAGTCCTTTACTAACGTTCACAATGTTTCGATACTTTATTGGTTGAACGTTGTGGTAGCCTGTATAGCAGTGGGTTGTACTACAGTTTCGACTACTTTAATGCTTAGCAATCCTGTGGAGGGAAATCTGTCATTCGTTGAAGCTCCGTGGCAGCCATTTACCTGATTTATGTCCGCCATTTATCAGAACAAACCGCTCTCCCCAGCCTCCTTTAAATAGACCTTTTAGGTTAACCTCGCTACATAAGGACTCTCTAGTTACTCTCATTTTATTGAGTTGAATTGTTGTTGTTGTCGCTCCACTGTTGTCGCTCTCTGTTGACCGAAGCGCCATCATCAAGTCAAAGAGCACAGGGAAACGAGAAACTCCAGGTAATAAGTCTACTTTTAGCTATTCTGAAAAGAATCAGAATCGAATGATATTTTGTACCCTGGGTACCAGACTCTCTAACATAAAACAGCTGTTTTTATGTTAGAGAGTCTGGTACCCAGGGTAGATATTTTGCCACATTTTGTAGGATTTTTGTATGTGCCTAATAGTGTTAGAAGCTCTAACGCCACTCGATCGAACCTCGCATATAAAAATGTGTAAAAATAACGCTCGATCCTGGCTCTTTTGTAGAATAGCTAAAAGGTCTATTGTCGAAATGGCATGCAATACCGACCAGCACGATTTTTGATAGCCTTTGTAAACTCACTATGGTGAACTTGATGAAAAAGAAAAACCAGGCGGAGCTTTCTCCTATAAAGTAATGATAGTGTTAGTGTGTGGAATACTTTGGCTTTTATGCTTGGTATGAATCAGGGAGAGGATTGTGTTATTCAGCATTCCTAACTGCTACCCTGGTAGTTACGATGGCAACCTACAGAGACACCTTGTAACATATGATCAATAATCGATGAATTTAAATGGCAGACACATGTTCATGAATTTGCTTCGAAATCAAGGCCAATCGAAATTTTTATACAAACATATTTACCGCATATTTACTGGTATGTGATGGTGTCTATGAGAACCATTTTTGTAAGCTCGATTTCAGGGGTTCAATTTTCACCCTGATGCACGATTTTATATCGGAAACTTTTTGCAAGGCACTGGCTTCTAGGATCACAAAACATTTAGGAAACTGTTGACATTTACACTCATTTTTTGTGAGAAACCACACAGAGGGAAATGAAGGTTCAATTTTTTTTCAAAAGTTAAGAAACCGTGCTACCTGGATTGAAAAAGCTAGGAAACTTTAATAATTTGGAGCTTTCATTTTCTTCAAATCACTCAAAAATGTTTCGGTAATAGCAACTGTTTTGACAATGTTTTGAGTGCGAATTATGTTATTTCTTGTTTTGAGATCTTTACGAACTTCAAATGAATGAATGAATGAATGAATGAATGAATGAATGAATGAATGAATGAATGAATGAATGAATGAATCTTACTAAGTCATTTGAACGCCATTCTAACAAAGATAGAGTAATTCTACACTCAGGGTATCAAAAATATGAGTAACTCATATAAAAAACTTTTGCTAGCAAAAGTGTCTTAGAATATAGCCTAACATCCCTCTGGACCCAAGTTTCTTGTAAAAAAAATGAGTGTATGGACACTAGCAACTATTTTTAAGAAGTTTTTTCATTTAATCCAGAAATCCAAACTTTATTAACCCACATTTCTCGTACTGCCATCTCCAAACATCTTTCAGTGCATTACTAATGAATAAACAAATTAGTTTGACAAATATGATCAAAGCATTTCAAGAACCTTTCTGTGCTGGGTCATATTTTAGTTTCGAACAGGAAATACGTAAAATTGCGGTGCGAAATAGACCTCTTAGTTCTTTTAAAAAAGAATCTGACTCGAACCATATTTTACACACTTCGAAGAATTTTCGAATCTGTACATAATGATAGAAGTTCCAACGCTTAATCAACCTTTCGTATAAAAGTGAATAAAAACATCGCTCGATCCAGGCTGTTGTGTAGAATAGGTAGAAGAACCATTTTTGAAATTTATGGAAAGCTATCATCGAAAGCCACGTAAGAACGAAAATTTTCCAAGAATTTCGGTAATGTTTCAAATTTTCAACAGCTTACATCCGCGTGAGCTTTTACAGAATCGGCATCATCTAAGAGATTGGTATTTCTCTGGGCTTTCTGTCATCAATATGCGTTTCTGGTAGATAGAACTTAGCAGGGAATTCATTTTTCTTTCGTTCTTTGCTATCTTCAGTACTTAAAACCATGATGAGGCCTGTTCCAATTTCCTCATTTTACTTAATCCCCATTTCTCTCTTTTTCCTTCCTTCTTTGCATCTTTTTCAAATTTCAAATTTCCCCTTTATTGAACTTGATAGCAAAGATGCTTGAATTTCTTTCACATGGTTTTTATCAGAATATTGCCCCTTTGCGAATATATTTAGGTTCAGGTTATTTTATCTTGGTTCAGGAAATAGCAGTTTCCGTTTTCTTCTCGACGATTTTACGGATAAGGTTTTGTTGATTTGTGCAAAATGTTCGCTGCAGTTCGCTGATTCATTGATTTGTAACTTTGGTTGATTCCTGGAATGGCTTGAAGCGAAAAACGAATTTCTTTAGTATTTGGATGTTCTGGTAAGTAAGATAATTTTTTTGGGGTGGGGGGCTTGATATGCCATATCAAATATTCCATTCCAGTTCTACCAATGTTTTAAGATCTTCAGATGACAGCAGTAAATTCGAAATTTGACTTCAAACGAAAAATGAATTTGTAGAATATTTGGATGTTCTTGCAAATAAAAGCAATATTTGGACCGCTGGAAAAACTCTGTCATGCCACCAAACGTGATATTACTGGTGATATTACTTACCCATGGGTCGTAACTTAATATTTTTTCCAAAAAATTGGCCTCACTTCAAACAATTTTAAAGGCATTCAGCTCACTGCAGTGAATTCGAACTTTCGCGCAAATTTTTGCAATTGTTATGTTGGTTCTCAATTTTTTAGATTTCCTCATCTGGGACCCGATTATTCCCGCTGTTAAAGTAATTTGTTATTATTTTCACAGTTGTTTTTGTTTTTGATTTCATGTTTTTTATTGACGCAATTGAGATCTGGTCGGAAGCGTGCAACAACGATTATTGACCTGCGGGACTGAGAAGGAAATATAACAGTTCTGACGTAGTTCTCCTACGATAGTGAAGCTTTTATATACCGGGTGTCCCAAAAAAGTATACAGATTTGGTTGACCCCAGTGATATCAGTTTAGCCTTAATCAATGGCTAATCACTCTCAAAATGTTCCTCGATAGTTAACTGGAACAAAGATCCCTCGTTTGTAGGTATTGGTGCTTTTTGAGCAGACATGTTAATCTTGAAAGTTCAAATTTGCGTCAACCTGCAAACCAGAGCTCTGGCCTTTTGGCCTAAGCAAGTTGCTGACGCACATCAAAATTAAGAACTGAAATTAATGAAAAATTAAGAAACTGCCCAATGGTTGACTGACGGGTGACTTCTGGAAAACAGAACAACACAAGATCTAATATTGTTCAAATTTTATCAAGGCCATCGTTGATTTATACGCTGTGCATTAAGAATTTGCTTTGGCCAAAAGGCTAAAGCTCTGGTTTGCAGGAAGAGGCAAATTTGAGCTTGCAAGATTAACATGTCTGCTCTCAAAGCACCAATACCAACAAACGAGGTACCTATGTTCAAGTCAACTATCGAGGAACATTTTTAAAATGATTAGACATTGATTGAAGCTTAAAATTCACATCGCTGGAGTCAACCAAATCCGTATAATTTTTTTTGGGACACGCGGTAGATTAGCTCAGATTTTCGAACAGACCTTTTAGCGACTCTAAAAAGGAATATATTTTGAAGAGTTTTCGAATGTGCACAATAGTGATAGTATCTCTAACGCCACTCATTCGAGCCTGTCGTATGATTGTAATTTTTCAAAATATTGCTCGATCCAGGCTCTTTTGCAGAATAGCTAAGGTCTATTATGGAGAGTGTAGGTTTTCTGGAAGAAAATTTGAAGACTTACCGTATCTATCAATCATTAGGTTTAAAATACACGAAAGATAGCAAAATTACTGCTAGTTTAGGCCTACTATTTAGTAAACATATAAAAATGAAATAAATAGAAATAAGTCCTATTTACAACCGTTAAAAACATTAGCATTGAACATAATAACATAGCTGAACAAGGACGAAATGCCTTATGAAACAGCTTTCCCCTGAGCCTAAAATTTAGTTGTTCGGACCATTACAACAACAACAACGACGATAACAACAACAACAACAACGATAACACCAAAATTTTGGTCGATTTTGATTGAATTGAAATTCGACGTGTGGACTGAATTTCTTGTTTAATTTTTGTGATAGTGCCCAGCTCGGCCTAAGTAAATATATAAGGAAACGCTCTAAAATTTGAGTTTCCAGAGCTTGGACAGAAGAAAAGCAGTTCACAGAAGCAATATTGATGTTTCTTTCTTCAGCTAAATCGAGACCACTCGTACTTAGAGCGTCTGGTAGCCTATCAATTGCGATAACTACGGCCATGTAATCCCATGTAATCAGTCTGATCTATCATATGATTTGCAGGCAATGTCTGGCATGTACCAAAGGCGATATGAAATGCGCAGTTTCCGTTGAAAATAAATTTGCGAAGGAGAAAATCGCTGCGAGGGAAAATCCGCTGTGGGGGAGCGCAGGGAGAAATGCTGTGAGAGAAACAGTCTGCAGAGGCAAACTTAGGCAATTAAATGCGGAAAAAGATGATATTTACAGGGCTGTAACTGAGACGATAAATGCCATAGGAAGTTTAAAGGTAGTTCCAGTAGGTATGAACAATTTCTCGCAGGAAACTAAGCTTGAGGAAAGAAGCACCGATACATGTGAGCAAATTGGGCCTAAAAAGAATCTACACATGCTCTCCGATTGGGCCTAAATCAATATTGAAACGGAACTGCGCATTTCATATCGCCCTTGCATGTACTTGCATGCATCCATGACCGGAGATTCATTTCAAGGTCAGATCTGGCCATCATCCGTTGGGAAATACAATAGGATATATTTTCGCGAGTTGTCGTGACTCACGCAAGAGTTCTAGAAATTTCTACAAAAAATGCGCATGATCTTGATCACATTTTTTTCTGGTTTTTTCGTAATGTTGTCTTGAACTGACTTGCTACAAGTCTCAGTATAAATCTCAGAGAGTGTCGTAATCGAGTGCGCGCTTGTTCGCCTCCGGCGCCGTATGAACGATACACCATGACAATACGAATCTATACACCATGACAATACTAATCTACAAACGTAACTATACACAATGACAATACATGTAGAAAGCAAACGAAGACTTGCAGCAAGTCAATGTCTTGAATTAAGAAGGGGGCTTCACTCACGCTTCACTTTGTCAGAAGCTACCGAAAATAGCGACTTCATTTTTGTCTTTACAGTGACAAATAACGGCTATCTATTAAAGAATACGCTCACCCAAAATAGAGAGCAAAATGATTTTCAGCACAATTGTGGGTAAGAATTTTAAGCAGTGTAACTGCAACCAATGTGACAATGTGTTCGTTCGTTCGTTTGGAAATTATATGAGGAACCAAACGTCACGAGAAGGTCTTGGTATTAAGTCATCTATTAGGTTTAAGCCTTCGTGTTTCAGCTAAAAAATTCTTCATTGCTGAAAGGGAAATTCCTCCCCTTAGCTGCAGAGAAAACAATTTGTCAGATCGCACTGGGTCAACCAGTTTATGAAAAACTCGAAGAGACTCGTTTGCAAGAGATTTCGCGGGTAGGGGCAGGGCAGGGGACGGGGGGAGACCACCATATATTGTGATACGGAATGTCCTATTATTTGAGAGTTTGACATCGGAAATAATTTTTAAGGGGTCCTTTACAACATCTCAAGCAATTTGGCACACAAATCTCACTTGAAAGAAAATAGGACCACCTTGCCTATGAACTACGGTTAGCCCTCCTCTGAGTCACACGCAAAGAGATCCAGTTTGGTGAATGAAATTACGTTGCGTGTTGTTAGTCAATACTTTGACCGCTGCTTGCTAAGTGTTTTGAAGTCTTGTGGTGACGATTCGACGTGCAAACGAATAACAGTACTATTATCGCTTATTTAGGAACCTAGTTAATTGATATATCGTCAAGAACACAACACGAGTTACACCGAAGGGCGTATCACTCTATACAAATCTCGTACACCTTTGGCAAAAATCTTTTTGTCCTCAAGAAAGATCCGTAAAAAATCCGTAAAACCTTATTGTTTTAAAAATCTCGTCCGCCTTTTTGGAAGAGTGATACACCCCTCGAGCTACACATGCAGGACAAAAATAAACTGTCTGCTTGTCAAATGGTACGAATTTGGATTCAAGCCAATTTTTCTCGTTTGATATTTTCCGTGCAGAAGCAGAAATCGAAGAAAAATAATCAGTTGTCGAAAGAAGTTAACAGCCGTAAGCTAAACCGGAAATCGATGTGAACCTAAAGGTTAAATTCCGTAAAATTCTTTTACTTCACGTGAGACAAACTGAACCTGATCCATGGGGTCCAATAGGACATCAGTATTCTCCTCCACAATGATAGTTGTGCTTTAGGCCAGTCTGGTTCCCTGGCTGGGTACCTCTAAAGTTCCTTCTCATAAAAGTGCGTCGTGCTCCTATGCAATATCCACGACTGCTCCCTGACGTCACTTTTGACCAGGGGAACTGGGCTCCAGCGTTCAGGACTCTCACGTGAACGCGGTCAATATGACTTGGCCTTTGCGCAGCCTTAGCCAGCCTCAACATTCATCGAAAGAAAAGCACGCAAAGTAGTTGAATATGGGCACCTACCTATCCTCCTAAAAATTGGACTGTGTTATGTCTCGTTCAATTCCTACCCTGACCTACCCTGGGTATATTAAATTTTTGGCTCTGGTACCCAGGGTAGCCCTGACCACCCCCCCCCCCAGAGACCCGCGCGAGTACACGTTTTTTTTATTAGAAATTCACACATATTTTCTTATCATTCCTGGCTCAATTTTATGGCTAAAAACGGAAGTTTTACCTTCAGTTTTCCTTCTGCGCAGTTTTGAAAAGTTACTCAAAACAAGATTCTTTGAATAATTTCCAGACCAATCATTACGTAAATGTTAACTGTTTTCGAGAAACTCTAAATTGGAAAAATCGCGCTCTTTTGATTAGAAATTTCAACAGACTTTATTTCAGTTGAGCAAATATTTGACAGCAACATATGCAGAATTCTCATTTGAAGACAATGACTGCTTTGTAAAGATGTTGTTGTTGTTGTCGTTGCTGTTGTTGTTTTTCACTGTTTTACGTATATAAAGTTTCGAGTTCACAGAGTTTCTTGCGAGTTTCTTAAAGTTCCCATAACAATCTTTTTTCTTCTCCCGTTTTTTTCCGCGAGGGAGACTAAATATACACGCATTTTTTTATAAGAAGCTGCCCATAAGAAACTCAACTCTCAGATCGCCAAAAAAATTAGAAACTCCAGTATTCGAAAATTATGAGCTAAGGAATTATTTGTTATGATAAAAGAAATGCTTGAAATATTTTACTTTATTTTCTCTTGTTTCCTATATCCTATTGATGTAATGTTTAAAAACATTGGAAAGACTTCAAAACTTTGTTTTGAAATGTTCACGAGGGCACAGGTAATGAACATGAAAATTGTTATGGAACCTCTAAGAAACTCGTAAGAAACTCTGAGTACTCAAAATTAGATAATTTGAAGAAACTTCCAGTACTGGCCTAAGTTATTAGTTTCTCATGAAAAAGATACGTGTAGCAAGTCCAAAATTAATACTCAAGTACATTCTGAGGAATGATATGATACATAAAGTAAAAATATGCCAATTGGTTTACTTCTGAATTTTTTGGCGATCTGAGAGTTGACTTTCTCATAAGCAGTTTCTAACAAAAATATTTGTAATCTTCGCCTCCCCAAGTTGTCTTCACTTTGGCAACAATTAGCTGATTGTATTTATCTATAATTAAGCTAGAATATGTATCCAACGTTTAATAAAGTAAGAAAAAAAACATGATAAAAATGGGGAAATTATCTCAGTTCCAAAATCCTTTACTGCAGCTAAGATAGGCACTCATTTTTCTCTTGGTTTCGGAGCCAGAGATATGTCATAGGCCATCTAATGTCAACCCGAAAATTACACACAACACAACTTGCTCAAATAAATATTTACGAAAAAATCCGCAATAGCGAACTTATCAACGTAAACTACCCTAGATAAATGTAAACATACAAAGTCGATAAATAGGAAATGAATTGGATTGAACAATGTTTTAAGCCCATAATCCCAGTATTGTTTTTCAAAGAGTTAGTTCAAGTGTCATGGATCTCAGGGTGAAATACAATCGAAGTTGGTTTCTGCAGGAACTATGGTTTATTGGTTCCGCAGAATAGGATTGTTGTGAATTTATTATCTTCCATGATTAATTTGATAACTTTGGACTTACGGTTTTAGATTCGGNCCAAAATTAGTACTCAAGTACATTCTGAGGAATGATATGATACATAAAGTAAAAATATGCCAATTGGTTTACTTCTGAATTTTTTGGCGATCTGAGAGTTGACTTTCAAATAAGCAGTTTCTAACAAAAATATTTGTAATCTTCGCCTCCCCAAGTTGTCTTCACTTTGGCAACAATTAGCTGATTGTATTTATCTATAATTAAGCTAGAATATGTATCCAACGTTAAATAAAGTAAGAAAAAAACATGATAAACATGGGGAAATTATCTCAGTTCCAAAATACTTTACTGCAGCTAAGATAGGCACTCATTTTTCTCTTGGTTTCGGAGCCAGAGATATGTCATAGGCCATCTAATGTCAACCCGAAAATTACACACAATACTACTTGCTCAAATAAATATTTACGAAAAAATCCGCAATAGCGAACTTATCAACGTAAACTACCCTAGATAAACATGCAAAGTCGATAAATAGGAAATGAATTGGATTGAACAATGTTTTAAGCCCATAATCCCAGTATTGTTTTTCAAAGAGTTAGTTCAAGTGTCATGGATCTCTGGGAGAAATACAATCTAAGTTGGTTTCTGCAGGAACTATGGTTTATTGGTTCCGCAGAATAGGATTGTTGTGAATTTATTATCTTCCATGATTAATTTGATAACTTTGGACTTACGGTTTTAGATTCGGTTTGTGGACAGAAAAAAGTGGATAGAAGCCCATCCCAAAAATAATAATACCGCTTTAGCCTTGACTTACGTTTGTGAGGCCTTCTTGAATGTTTGCGTGAATGTTTACGAATTAGATTTGTTGTTTTCTTTGAGAATTTAATCCCCTCACGCAGGACTGTGTTGTCTTTGCTCCTGTGAATTTTCATACTCAGTGCACTGAAAAGTTTCTTAGAATGATCAGATTTTGAGTACTCGGAATTTCTCAAGAGTTTTTTACGAGTCCTATAGCAATCTTCAAATTTACTTCCTGTGCCCTCATGAACATTTCAAAACACGGTTTTTGAAGCCTTTCTAATGTTTAGACATTACTTGAGTGCCTTCCAAGTAATATGATACAGGATAGAAGTGCAAATAATGTAGACGTACGCAAGAGATGTCCTTTATCAACGTATTTAGAATATAAATACATATAAATATACATATATAATGTATAATGTAAAAAATGTACATACTGGAGTTTTTTTTTATTTTTGGCGATCTGAGAGTTGAGTTTGTTATGAGGGACTTCTTATTAAGAAAATACGTGTATTGCCCCAATTATATCTGCGAGAAATGCCCCAAAACAATTGTTCTTATTTTTCCAATGAGTTATCATTTAGCGATAGGTCTGAGGCATTATGCCCTTCCCCGAAATTACACATCAGAAAATAATAAGAACGTTTGCACATTGCCTCCGATGTATAAGTCCTTGTTGCGACATCAAAAACATAATTCCTGTCCTATTTCGAATTCCAAATTGGACATAAGGAATTCACTTTGAAAAAATTGTGAATCTGGAAATTTCATTTGTTTAGAACTTTGATTGAAGCGGCTTATTTTTTAGAATGCTGCGTAGAAAACTTGTTTAGAAATTTCGAAATCTAACAGACAGAAAGTTCTTAGAATTAGATAAAATAAACAGAGGAAGCAGAATTTATACAAACAAAGGAGCTATCAATTTCAGACAATCAAAGTAAATAGTGAGAACTAAGGATTAAGAAAAGAGAGGAAATGCCCATCAAAAATAGGATCACCTCACCAGCCATGACACCCAAAGTGCATTGTCTTCGAGACGTCCAATGCTCAGTGACGCGCGAAGTCGCTTTATTTCACATCACTGGAATTTTATAAGTTGTGGTATCTTAGCTTGTCAAAAACATTGATTAGGCTGATTTGTAAAGGCTTCTCGACTGTTTTGTAAGTTTATTGCAAAGATATTTATCGCTAATTGTAATTCAACATCGCCCGTTGTCTGGTCAAAGTGGTTCTCCTCTTTATCAATCAGGTAAGAAGCCATAACTCTGCTCGAAACCATTACACTGCAATCATCTTTAGCTTGAAACCATTACAATGCTCATCATGGGTGCGATTTGCGACAAGCGAAACGATAATAATAAGCAAGAAATTATTGTAGCAAAGGATTTTATGAACAGCCGTGGATTAGCAAGCAGGACGTTGGAATCCTGCCCCAGCATGATGATGCTAGCTTTTTGAGCTTCGATTATCATTTATTTGGTTATGATTTCAGATTTCAAGAGGCGATTTAAAAGGCGCTAATATCGTCGATTTATAACATGAGGAGATATGTATTAAAACTATTTAATAAGTACTTAGCAGGATGTTGTTATTAGTCTAGTAATTAATAGAGCATTTATCAGGTTTCCAACTTGAAGATAGGGTAATTTACGGGATGTTTCAATAAAGTATCAAATTTTAAATACGATATTAGTTTTGATAGGAAACCCAATGTTGTGTTGATCTTGGTTAGATGTTATCCGATCTTGTCGGTTGAGAGTAGTTTACTGGTCTGATAAAATTACGTTGATCTTTTGGACTCGAGAGTTGCTCGAGGGCTTCACAATTTTACTCAGCCACACAGATCAGGACGTGCTGTTACTAGATTACGACGATTACACCGGTTTTTAGTAATTTATTTATCACATGTTTTTATTCTCGTGTCAGTTTGCGTAATTTCGTGTTTTGTCAAAACTGTTGGTCATTTTGTCGCGTGGTGATGCAAGACGTGCGCGCTGTCGATGAGCAAAATGTTTATTTATGTTCGATTTATTTGCTAAATAGAATATATACCGTAGCAGTAGTAGACTTCTTCGTATTTAGAGCCCTCATACCCATAGAAGAGGAGAGGGGGGTGGGGGCACGTAGTGTTGCACACACCATTAAAGGGAGCAGAGCAGATAACATAAAGTTCTCTTTTGTGCCTGTACCTAAATTGTCTTTCATTTATTTGCTAAGTGAAATCGTTGTACTGAATTTAGACATTTATCTTTTATTCATAATTATAGCCAAAAAAGTTGCCTGATGCAGTAAATGCAGTCCCAGTGCAGTCCCCATGAAAGAAGCAGGAAAGAACTGGAATTGAAAGGAAGGGGGGGGGGGATAATTTTGTGCTTGCCTTGAGGGATACCAGACACCTTTCTCTTGGGGTGGGGGGGGGGAAGGTAC